>JAPSGF010000065.1:3031882-3135543 GCA_035772895.1 Perdix hodgsoniae
GCCGCCCATGCCCTCCCGCCGGCGGCGGCTGACGCCTGCGGAGCGGCGCGCGGTGCCCGGGGAGGCCGAGGCTGCGCGGCGGGGGCCGCCGGCCCGGGGCGGCGATGGCTGCGGATCTGGTGGTGCTGCTCTGCCTGGCCGCCGCCGCGGCCGCCGTGGAAGGTGAGGCGGGGGTCGGGGGGCCGGGGGCGGGAGGCGGCTTCGGGACGGGAGCCGTTCCGCCGGGCGACGCCCTCGGAAGCGCGGGGTCCCGCGGAGGGGCTCCGTGCGGCGCCCGGTGCGTCGCGGTTCGGGGAGGAGGGGCGGCCCGCGCGGGGCTGCCGCGATGCCGCCGTGCGGTGCCGTTCCCCCGCCCCACCTGTTGAGCGCCGCGGGTTCGCACCGCGCCTCCGACCGCGCGTTAGTCGGGCGGCGAACATCGGCCCCTCGCGGAGCGTCGCTCGTCGGCACGGCGACCTGCGCGCTGCGCCCCGTCTTCTCCGCGACCCGCTGGCGATGCTGTCGGTCGGTATCGCTGCGGCTTGGAGCGGCGCGCCCCGCGGTTCTCGTGCCGCCCGTACTCGGCGTGACAGCGCTCAGCGCAAGGCGACGGCAGCGCTGGGCGAGCTGCGCGCATCTCCGGTCCGGGGAGTGCCGTGAGGTGTCCGCGGCTCAGGGAGAGCCGCCGTGTGCGGCTGCTGCTTCGCCCACCCATCCCATCCCTGCCGAGCCGGCGGCTGGCGGAGCTTTGCTCGCTGGCAGCGGGTTTGGTGATGCCCCAGAGCCGTTCCCGCAGCCCTTACGCCCCCGGTTACCTCTCCCGTTCTTTGGCTCGGGGCGCGCGTTTGCTGCTCGCGGCGTTCGCTTTCCGCCGCTTCTGCCCGGTGCTGCGTGGGGCGAGCGCTCCCCCGCAGGGCTGTTCCTGCTGCCGTGCCCGGGGCTGAACCAGGGGTGGATCTCCGGAGATGTTGCAAGCCTTGGGCTTCTGCTTTACCCAGAGCCATCCCTTTTTCACTTCTTCTAGTTTTTCATTTGCACAATCTGGAAAAGGAAACTCGAGGGGAAGGAAGAACCTGGGCGCTGGCACGAGGAGCGCACCCAGATCCACCAGCCTGAAGGGAGAGCGTTTTGTTAAGTCATGGGAACGGGCCCTCGCCCGCAGATGCCTGCGCTGCTTTTTTTGACTAATTGCTGGTATCACTGACTCATTATTCCTTGTCTCGGTCGCCTTCCTCTTTCCCGCGTGCTTCGAGGCTCGGGGACGTAGGCGAGGGGAGGATGAAGTTTCGGCGTCCCTGGGCGGTCCTCTGCTGCTTCCCGCAGCAAACCCATCACGCTGGCACCACACCTGCAGCTGAATTCCATCTTGTTTCGCCTCCTTAAGGTGAAGGTCTTCATTTTTTTTTTTTTTTTTTTTTCCCCCTGCCTTAATCAAGGCTTTGAATTTCAATTTCCCCGAACGCAGCGCAGCCTGCTGAAAGTTGAATAACTTACGAGGCTTTGGTGGTCTGTGAGAGAAGAAAACAAGTGCCAGCAGCGATGGAGAGATCAGGAAAGCACTGCTGGAAAGGGAAAACCTGTGAACCGGCTGCCATCGCCGATGTTTCTGTGCTGCTGGAGATGCTCTTGGAGCAGCTAATGCAGAGGGGAGCCCTGGAGGAGCTGTTGGAAGGCAGGCACAGGGCGCAGGCTGCGCTTCTGTTTCGTTCTCTCCGCAGTTGTTGCCCAGCTGAAGGCAGGAGCCCGGGATCACAGGATGCCTCTGGAGGATGCTGCAGCACTTTGCTCCTTCTGAACGCAGCGGCACAGCAGTCTCTTAATCGCAGAGCTGAGTAAATAGCTGGGAGGGGGCGGGGGAATGCTTTCCCCCAAATATTCATTAGGATCTGAAAGCACATTTCCATTTGACCTTGCTCGCTTTTTGCAAACACTTGAGCTGTCGAGCTCGGCATGCATGAATGCTCGTGCAGGGTGAATTGTGTTCGCCAGCAGTGGTGTGGAGCAGCACGTCCTGGGCTGCAGGAAACCCAGAGCCGGTGTGGCGGGGCTGCTGCAGGTCTCTTGTGCCATGAGAGCTGGTGGCTCCCAGCCACGGCTTGCTGCTGGGGTATCTCTTGTCGCCGTGCATCTTCCAGCGAGTCCGTGTAGTGAGAAATGGTGAGAAAAATGAGATGTGCGTCTGTAAGAGCCAAAGACCCCGTGCTTTATATTAAAACGTGTTCAACGGAGGTTAACTCGTTCTGCTTAATATTTATTACTGTTTCATTTCGCTGGATGCTGAGACTTGTGGAGCTTTGATGAATGGTCTGAAAGATTCTGCAGTTTCCCTGTAGTCAATTGAAGTATCCCTGTATTTTTTCTGGAAAAGCTAATTTGTAATTTATGATGTAATTGCCCTCCTGGTTGTCTGCTGAGGGAGTAACGCAGCACAGAACCTGGCCACCCGTCCCCCTTCTCACCACCAGTGCCTGGCAGTGGATGGGTTCCTGCTCTCCCGTTGAGTATCCAGCTCCTGGGTGCTGATGGGCAGCAGCTGCAGAGCTGTACCGAACATCCCCAGGCCAGGTCCAGAGGGAGAACGGCAGCCTGCTGATAGCGAGCATCGTCCCTTCTATGAATAATTGAAGAGCCTCCCTGTTGAATATTCAATTACAATAATATTTGGTTAGCGGAGATTGTTGGTCTCCTTGTGTGCAACTGAGAGTTGCTGTGAGGAAACAACACATTAAAAAAAAAAAAAAGAAAAGCTGTTGTTTATGATCATTGATTTTAATTTTTTTAACTGATCAGTTAGTCAGTCAAAATTAGTAAATTAGCTCAGCTCTATTAAGGCTCTTTGGTAGTTAATTTTGATGCTTTCTAAGCAACTGTAGTTTTGCCCACTAATGCTGCAGCCTGGTGTGACCTAATTGCCATGACTGTGATCTGTTCGTAACAAGTTGCTCTGGGTCAGAGGAGATAGTTGTTCAGAAGGGGACCGGGAGAGGCTTGGATCGGATATTGAGAGAATTTCTGCATGGAGAGGGTAGTCAAACATTGGGATGAACTGACCAGAGAAGTGGAGTCCCCATCCCTGCAGGAATTTATGGTGCTGGGAGGTGTGGTTGAGTGGTGGGGCTCAGGAGGACTGGTTCATGGTTGGGTTTAATGATCTTGAAGGGCTTTTGTGATCTTGGTGGTTTATGGCTATGGGGATCTGAGGCTGCTGGTCTAGACCACAGCTCCGAGGGGAAGAACTGGATTTAGGGCTGCTGCTTTTGGGGATGCTGCCTCTGACATCCTCACATCCCTTTGGTAGGAGATAACAGCTCTGTCCATCCAGAAGAGCAGTTTTGGATAACAGCTGTAATTTGCTTGTATTCCTTAGTAAACAGGTGGGTTCCTTTCAAGGCCTTTGCAAAGTAGGGAGGGGGAGGGGGGAGGAAACACAAAAGTATTAAGGTTATTAATTTATTTACTTATCTATTTTGATTTGGAAATAACGACGCTGAGTAATTAAGGGCTCGGAAGGCCTCAGGTATGTGCTTGTTAGCAGCGAGAGAAGCATTTAATATCTGGGGAGGCATCCAGGCAGCATCGCCGGCATTCAGAGCTGATTAAGCTGTAATTTATGTTACGGTAAGGTAAAGTGGTTGCTGGAAACAGGCAAGAGGCTGTGGAAATCCTCATTTTTAGGCCATTTCCTCTCATGTGAGCAGGGGCTTTGTCACCCATTGTGTAGGATTTTTTTCCAGAATATGGAGTCCTGCTCTTTTCTCAGCCACACCACCAGCATCCCAGACACCCAGGTTTTGGTTATTCAGATCCCAGTTGCTTTGAGATTTTGGTTCCTGTGCCCAGCTCTATTTTGATTAATTTTCCTCTGCCTGTGAGGAACATCCAGTTGGAGCCCCACTGTGTCTCCTCGGCACTCGGGCCTTTACCCACAGGCCATGCCCCTCTGCTAGAAACACATATTGGGTCTGCCCCTTCCTTCTGGTGCAGGACCATCTGCTTCCCTCAGGGACTGATGTTTTACAGAGGCTTTCTTTTGTTTTTTCATTTTGTTTTCGTTCTGCAGTCAGCTGCAGGACTTGGACTGGAAGCCCCCGCAAAGCCTGGCTGGGGGGGGGGGGGGGGGTCCACTGACTCATTGCCATCCTTGTGAGAGTCCTGCTAATTTGGGGATAATTGCTTTTGGCTTGAAAGACGGTGGGTCAGTCACCGTGGAGGAGCTGGATGGGTGTGAATTGCATCTTCCCATGGAAAATGAGGAGCGCGGAGAAAGAAAGGTTGAAAAAGGAACGCTGCATCTGAGGTGTGCAGGGAAGGGGATTGAATGCGAGGCTTCCAGCTGTGGGAGGCTGCTGGGTATTTTGTGCTTGGGCCAGGTGAGAGGCTGAACCTTCTGGAAGAGCTGGATATTTAGGAAGGCCTGCTTGTGGCTGAAGAAGCAACTTTATCCCCAGGGGCCTACAGGTGTCCATCAGGGACGTGGGCTTCTGATTCCATTGGCTTCACAGGACCTGAGCTTCTCCAATCCAGAAGATTCCCTGAATCCACCTGGAGTTGTTATCTAACAGGACAGACTCCTAACAGGAGTGTTTTCTAGGAGCCGGAGATCAGGCAAACTTGAAGCGATGGCTTCAATTTTATAAATCTTCTGAAATGGGAGGATGTGATGGAAATCAGGCATGTGGATGGAGGAGCAATGGGATATTTCCAGAGAACTCCTTGAGGCTTCAGCTGTGTTTTTAATTTGAAACAAATGTGTTGGAAATGAACAAAACTTCGCTTTTCAAGATTACCAGAACAGCTGGCTGTGTTGCCAGAAGTACAGCATTTTTCAAGCAGCAGAAGGCCTCCATGCAGCAGCAGCTCAGAGGAACCCCTGACCATGGCTGTGTGGCTGCTCAGCCCCTCCATTAATTATTTTTGAAGCGGTGAGAGTCTTTGTATCCTTTTTTCAGTGCTGGAAATCATGGGCTGCAGGGGAGCCTGGGGCTACAGAGCCTCGCCATCTCCTGAGCAAAACTCTGCATGCCTGTGTTGAAGCTGCCCGTAAGCTTTGTGCTGGTGGGTAAGCTCAGCGGGGAGATTTAGGTTGGATATTAGGATGAATTCCTTCGTGGAAGGGATGATTAGGCGTTGGAATGGGCTGCTCAGGGACGTGGTGGAGTCCCCATGCATGTCTGGAGATATCTGAGAGATGTGTGCGTGTGGTTCAGTGATGGGATTCTTTCGGTCTGGTTGATGGTGGACTTGGTGATCCTGAAAGTCTTCTGACCTGAGGCTTTTGCTGTCCAAGGCTTTACACTTGCAGTGAAGTTGCTGGCTCAGATCTAACTCTACTGAAACCTCAGGCTTTTGGTGGAGGAGCTGTGATGTGCGACGAGCTGGCTCTTGCCATGCCATGTGGCAGGCACAGCCTTCTGTGTCTAGGAGTAGATTGTCTGCTCCTGCTAGCCTGGAAATGCAGGCTCTGACCATGATAGGCACTGGCTGGTGGGATCTGCAAGGTCACCAGCTAGTTGTATTCTATCACTGTCTAAAAATTGGCTTTTATTATTCCTCCCTACACCACACTTGTGTTATTACCGAGGCAGGAGGCTGCTGCACTGAAAGGCCAGCTCTCTAGCCTGCTGGAGGCTACAAAAAGATGCTCATTAACTTCAATAGCCTTCAATGGAGGCTGGAGGAAAAGGGCTGCTTTGAGGAGACGGCTGCTGCGGGCACCCTCCTGCTCTGCCTTTGTGAGCCCTGCCTGGTGTGGAGGAGCAGTGTGCCAGGGCTGGGCTGTGTGCACAGGGCTGGCCAGCCCCTGCTCCTCCTAATAAGGATGGGAAAGTTGTGCTTTTACATCTGTCTGCTCGTCAAAGCAGCTGCTCCAAGCGTCTCACATCCCCATGGGATGCATCCTTGATCCCGTATCAAAGCAGCAGACAGGTTGCGGGGCTTTGGTGCCTCCTGGCAGGGAGCAGCTTCTGTGCCAGAGCGAGTCTGTCTGTATTCAGGCACGGAGATACTGTGATGGAGTGCAGGGATCCTACTCCACCTGGCTGGCTTGGTTGCTTCCGAACACAGCTTGAATCTACAGCCTGGTGGATTTTGGAGGCAGTTTGCTGCAAAGGCATGCCATTATTTATTTATTTAAAGTCTTGAAATGTTCGAGGGAGACTGTGATGCCTCAGAAACACTTTAAGTATTCCTAATAGGTTATCTTGAAAGCTTCCATAAGTCTTGAATGAATAAAAGTGCAAATGTTTATAATGCAACACCCACACAGACGAGGAGATACATTTTATGGAGGCAAGAGAGTCAGAAAACAATAAAACATCTTTTATGAAGTTGGTGAGAAACTTATAAACTAGGTGAAGTTTTACAGCATATGAAGTTAATAGAAGTTGTGAACTTGAATTCCTAGGCTGGTTCTCACGTCTTGCTCTTTATTACCCCAGATACCATCCTCTGTTTTTAATAGTTCACTTTGTAAGGGTGAGCATGGTTTTGCCTTCCTAAATGAGTCTTACAGTCAGATTTTCACCTATCCCAAAGTCCTCAGTCGTCCATCAAGGAGGTTTCCTCGGGACACAGCCCAAGGACCTGCAACTCTGTTGTGCCTGTTTGGTTTCCCCATTCCTAGTGGACAGAGAGTGCCTGGAGTCCTCCATGGGGGTGGGGATCTGGCTGCAGTTATTCCTCGTTAGGAAATAATGTGATTGCTGATGTCAAATGTTGTAACTAATCGCCAGATTATTCCCTTTAAGATGGGAAAGTAATTAAGGATGTTTTTTAAAATAAGCTTCCCACCCTTGGATCTGCTGGGATTAATGTCTGTGGGTGTGTAAATATTTAGTTTCCAGTGACTTCTCTTATTTTCTCCCTCCTTTAAGCAGTGATGATAAGCAATTGAAATGAGACAGCAGTAATGCTTAGTCTCTCTCTACAACATCCCAAATATAATTGAAATTCAAGATGACCCAGAAAGGGAGAAGCAATTGGGCTGCTTCTAGTGTGATGCACAAAGCAAGCTTACAATCTTTCAAAGTTATTTTGTCCCGTGGTTGTTCATGTACCTCCTTACTGATGGAGCACCTGACATCAGTGGGGAAGGCTGTTGTGGGCATTGGGGGGGGGGGTCGTCTTCTGGGCACTGTGCTCCTGGAGTGGAGCTTGGTTGAAACTTCAGCCTGGTGTGAGTGCTGGCTTGGGAGGCATCCGGCTTGCCTCCACCCATAGGGCTCTCCTGACACCTATGGGACTCAGGCCGTTTGCAGCGAGGTGTTCTCATGTCTGGATTCCAAGCGCTGCTTTGTTTTGCAGCTTGTTTCAGTGTTTGCTGCGCTGTTGTAAAGATGGAAAGGCGGATGAAAGGAAGATGAAATCAGAAGTGAAATACAGAGTTAGGCACAAAAGTGGTTTTAATAGAGTGTCCTGTGGAGCTGCAGCTTGAAGGGGTGGCTGCAGCTCACTGTGCACGCAACTCTTAGCAGCTGAAATCCTGGGAGTTGGCCAGGGCCCTTCCTTCCGCCAGTAGGGGGATCAGAATTCACCTTTCTGATAGGTTTGGGTGAAAACTAAGTGAAATATCAGCCCTGCTTCTGTACCAGCAAGCTGCCCGCGATGCACAGGGTGGGTGTGCATGCACTGCCTGTTGCTCAGGTGAATTCCCCAGCACCCGAGGGGCTTTCCCTTGCACCATGCCATGCTCGCAGGGTTTCCAGGATGGCATGTGTGCCTCGGTGCTCCCTCTGACAAGGGTTCTTTATTGCAGCAGCAACCTGGGGCTGTTGCTCGGCTGCCTCGGCCTTTCCTTAGCGATTGCGGCTGTCATTAGTAACTTTGGTCTTTTTGTTTCTTTGCCTGTGCTCTAGAAAGCCTTCAGGGGTTGTTTAAGAGGAAAGGGGTTGGGGAGCATGTAGCTTTTTGTGTTATTATTATTATATATTATTATAATTAAAACATATTTTTAGCAGCTGAAACCCAAGCCCGTCTGGGTATTTATACAGCAAGATGTTTTGGATGAGGAATAGGCCAAGACAGTCACGTGGCCGGGGCCAACGTGAAACAAAAGAATCCATTTATTATCCAGGCAGGAAATTTGTTCTTCTGGATGCTGTAGCTGCAGACATAATGATTTCATTTCCTTTGGTTTGCCCAGATTAATGGCTTGCGCTCTTTTGTTTGCGTGCCTGTATTATTTCTGCAACGCGGTTCCCCCCAGCCTGTGCCTGCACGTGTGAGTGCTGTGCCCCCTATCCTCTGTCTGTCTGGGGGTTTGCAGGGCTCCTTGGGGTGCAGGGTGTGGGACAGGAGCTCGCTGGGGCTCCTGGTGCCATGGGACCCGTCTGCGTGGTGAGCCCACAGCAGGTCTGCCTCGAGGGCTGAGCTGTTGGGTTGGAAGGGTGGTTCTTCCCAACTGGTGGCGAATGGGGAATTTTATGGGGAGTGCAGGTGGTGGGAAGAGCTTGTATGGTCGCCTTACGGAGCATGTCCTCTCCTTGACCCATGTTTATGGGTGTGCTCTTGGAAACCTCCAGCTTGGCACACCCAAAGTATCGGAAAGAGCTGCATTTCCGCTCCTCGGGGGCCAGGGTGAGGTGTGGGGATACAATCGTGGTTCACTTTGGTGGGGATCTGTGCCGTTGCTGGGTCCTATTGAGCATCTCCTGCCCGTGGGTCCCAGCAGGGAGCTGCTGGTGCTGCTGCAGGCTCCGTCAGAGCCACGGGCTGCTTTTTGACACGGGCACTACAAGATTAGCGGCAGCTTTAATTGCTCCCTCTTGCTTTTTGAGTGTTTGCCTTTTGAAAGCAATGTGACAGGCAAACAATGCCTCCGCATTGTTACCGCTCGAGCAGCCTTCGTGGGGGTTTGGCACAGAGCTTTTCATTTACTGTTGGAAGTGCAGTTGCAACCCTCTGGATTTATCCGGGGTGACCCAGTGGGTTTTGCACACTAGTGTGCGTGGAGCTGGAGTTGGGTGTTCGGTTGGTAAAGGCTCGGGAGGCATCCTACTGCCTTTGTGCCCAGCTCTTCCGTCATCCTCCCTTTGGTGTTTGTGCTATCTGCTGTAAATAGGGTTGGAGAGAAGTAGTTCTGCCCTCCTAGAGGAGGTTTCCCCCACGGGATAGCCCTGAGGTTTCGCAGGGCTGCCATGGGCACATGTGGGCCTGGGCCTCCGCAGGGTTGCCCAGGTGACAGCTTCTATGAGGATGTGACAGCTCCATCATGCAGACGGTGATGAACAGTAATGAGGCCCAGAGCACAATGTGCACTTACAGTGATTTATTTCGGCAAGGAAACCACAATCAGGGAGGATGGGTCAGTGTCATCAGCAGGAGAGGTGGTATGGAGATGAGCTTATGGGCAAATTTATCATCAGCAGACACTGCTTTAAAAATGAAGGGAGGCAACAATGCATAGAACAGAGCCATACAATGCCAGTCCCTTGCCAGGACCTGGTGGGATTTCAGCCCAAGTGGTGGCAGTGTCCCCGTGACGTGGGCAGGGGCTGCTTCCTTCTACCCCTGCATAAGGAAGCCTTGTGGAGACAGCACCTGCACCTTGCCTTGGACAGACCCCACTGCAGGCATCCTCACTGTGCCCTGCTGTTGGTGTGTGACAGGCTGCAGGGTCCCCAGGGGACACCAGTTTGGGAGGATTTGGGTTTGGGTTGTCCTGCCCCTCTGATGCTGGCTTAGAAAGCTGCGTGTGGAAGCTCTGCTTTGCAGTCGAACTGCTTCCTGCAGAAATGTTTGGGCCAGGACTGATAGCCACGCAGAGGGGAAGGGGAGTGTCCCAGCAAGGGAAATGGTGTGGGGGGGAAATACCCATCCCCAGCACGCCTTGGCCTGGCTCCCGGTGCGCAGATGGCCCTCCTCCTGCCTGCTCTGCTCCAGCCTTTTCTCAGCATGTGCCGGGGCAGGAGTGTGTGCAGCAGGCTGGGAGCCAAGTGCACCTCCTTCAGCTTCGTCCTCTTCTTCCTCATCCTTCTCCTTGGCTCCTCAGGCCAGGAGCACAAGCAGCGCAATGCCTGGCACCAGCAGCATTGCATGAGCCTCGCTCTTGAGGTCTGTTTCCCTCCTGGGGAAATACGTGGGTTTGATTGCAGTGTGCTGATGGCTCATTCAGGTTTTTTTTTTTTTCCATTTGTGTTGTGTGTCCCCCTGAGATGAATGCTCCCTCTGCCCCTGGGCTGCTCTTCCACTGTGCTCTTACAGAGGGATAGGTGAGTGCTGGCCATGCCCCGTCTTGATCATGGAGCTGGCAGTTGTCCATAGCTTGCTATCCTGCAAACCCCCCTGACTGCAGAGCGGTGGGTGAGCGTTTCGCCTTCCACTCAGGCCCTCTGCCCCTCTAGGAGTTGTCAGTGCCCCTCCCAGCCCCACAGCATGAGGCAGTGCAACACTGACAGTCATCTGGAAATGTTGGCTGATGTGTTGGGTTATTTACCCCATAGAGCAGCTGTCACGTGTACCTAGAGACTGCTCAGAGCGGTAGTAACATGTTTGGGAGAGGATGTGGGATGGCAGCGGAGCGCAGGCTCTGTTTTGAGCAGATCTGAAAGGTGTGGGGGGGGGGGAAAAAAGGAAAAGCTGCAGAAATGTAGCTTTTAAATAGGTTCTCTGCCCACCCTGGGGTGTGGTGAGCAGGGGGAAGGAGAAGCAAATACTTGGTGCAGGATTTACCCCCTCTTCTGACCTCAAGCTGGTGTTGATTTGGTGTTGCCATCCAGAAAGCTGAGGTGCTGGCTGCATCCTCGTTTTGGAGGAATTGGGGTGGGTGAAGGGAGGTCGCTTGGTAGCCTGCAGTCAGCAGCCCACACTTGTTTGCTGTTTGAGCAGCCCACCATGTTTGTTGCTCCCACAGAATCCTTTGACTTTTTAAAATAAGATCTGGGAAATAGGAGCAGGATGGGTCTGGTGTATTGGTTCAGTGAAGCTAATTGCAGCTGTGTCCCTGTGTTTGTGGCCATTGGGACTGTCTTTGGAGGCAAGTGCTGTGGCATCCTAGGATGCCGTGCTGGGGGGATCACCCTGCAGTCCCATGAGTGTGGACAGCATGTCCTTTTAATTTGTGCTTACATATGTATTTATGGGTGCTGTTGATGTCTATGACTGTTCTGTCTTTTCAGCTTTCTGGCTCGGTATTTATAGGATACCACTTCCAAGGGAATCCCAGTTGTTCAGGAGAATGCATCCACCAGACCCATTAGGCTCCCTTGTTCCCCTCCACGCTCCCTGGAGCACCAAGGTTGTCGCTTTTGGGGAGCAGAAAACACAGGCTTGTTGGGTCGGGGGTCAAAGTGCTGTGATTACTGTGTGAGGATTCAGAAAGCACTCCATCAGCCCTGTGCAAGCAGAAGATGGAGAGGCTGCAGGCGGTGTATTCCAAGTGCTGCATCCCTGGTGCACTGTGCTTTGCCTGCTGCTACCCACTGCTGTTAATCAGACTGCAGCAGCCCCTGTTGCTGATTTATCGTCTCAAACCAGTGAAAAGCAGCAGCTTGATCACTACCCCCTGCGAGCCCAGCAGAGGCTTTGGGCAGAGCAGTTGGTGAGGCTGGTGTGGAGGTGTCCCGTGGCTTTTGACTCGTCCTTGTCTCCTGCAGGATGCTGTGTGCTGGGTGCTGGGTATTGCTTTGGGGCTGTGCATGCCCCAGCCAGCTGGTCTGCACCCAGGAACCCCAGTGGCGTACACAAAGCTGCTGCACCCAGCTCCTGGTGTGGTAAGGGGCTGGTGCCCTCTGGCTCCTGGCCGTTGGCTGTATCCTCTTGGGGCGGTGCTAGTGTGCATGGAGAAGGGATTTGGGCTTAGCTCTGCCTTGGCACGGAGCCCTCCAGAGGCTGGGCCACGCATGCCTTGGAGCTGTGCTGGAAGCTGGCTTGTTTCTCAAGGGACATCTGCTGCAACGCTCCCTCGGAGTTTCACCTCAGCCACCTGTGCACGGAAGAATTCATCCTGCAAGCCAGCGCCTCCATGTCACTGAGCTGTATCTTGCACTGGGGGGTGCTGCTTCTCCAGGGCAGTCTCACAGCCTTTGGGAGCCCCTGCTCATCCTGGGACGGCTGAGTTCCCCTTCCATGCCTTCTGGAGAAGGAAACAAACGGCTGCCAAGCTCGACATATGGTGATTTTGGGGACAGACTGGTAGAGTTCAGTGATGCTTGTTGGCAGCTCAGCCTCGAGAAAGCAAAGATGACAATTTAAATGCATAGTGACATTGTTCTGGAAGATGTCTTCCTGAAAGATAGCCTTGTCATTTTACAGTGCTGAATCGTTCTCCTGGTGCTGGAGTGGTGGAAAAGCTGGGCTCTTGGGATGCCTGGATCTCTGCTGGTGCCCATGTTATTCACCAAAGCACTGTGTCAGCGTGTGGAGCCTTTTGGGTTGCAAAACACATCTGTGATTACCTACAAATGCTTCCATGAGGTCGCATGGTGTGAGCTACACTCTGTTCATTTGCAGCCTGGGTGTGACTGTGGGCTGTGTGGTACTGGAAACCTGCTTCATCATCGTGGGAACATCTGAGCTGTGTATGGCTGGATCACATTGAGTTGCCTGTAACATGCTGTTTTGAGGCCTCCCGTGGCCTCTGATGTCTTGTGTGAGCTCAGTGGATTAAAACTTGTTCCCAAATTTCATAAAATAGGTTTATAATTTGGAAAACAAGGTATTGAAAGTACTATCTTCTTTCTCTTATCTTTGTATTTGATTTGGTCCCCTTTGTCTTTTTTCACCATGATGTGTGCCTTTTTTTGTAATTTTCTGCTGCTTCCTTCCCCCTCTCTTATCTCTCCCTCTACAGTTTTCTCCCTGATTCTCTCTGTTCCTCGCTCCCTCTCCCTCCCCTGTGCAATCTATTTGCAGGCAGGCTGTCTCTTTGATTTACTGTATCTCTCCTCGGTGGGATTATGATGAATGGTTTGTATGGCCAAGGCTGAGCTGGCCTGGCACTGCATGTTTGCACGGGGTCAAACACCTTTAGAGCAGGAAAATCATGTGAAGGTACATGGGGGACCTCGATGCTGCCAGCCCCACTGCTTTCTGCCCCACTGATCCTTGGGCAGAAGGGAGCAATGGGGATGGGTGGGTGAGTGGGTGGTGGAGTTCAAGGTCCAGTATGAGTGACCCACCAGATCCCAGCAAAGAGGGGCTCTTTCTGCTCTTTCCTATTCTGCACTGAGCTGCCATGGGGCAGTTCTAACTTTAAAGAAGGCGAAAAAGATCTCTTCTCAAGGAAAGGGTGGGAAATGATGCTCAGAGCATTTGTGTTGACTTGTCACCAAGTCAATGCCTGCTTGCATGTGCAGCTGCTGGAAGATGGCTGTTGGTAAATGGGACTTGTTCATGGTGGGGAACCTTTACATTGCCTCTTCAATTTCTGGCTTTTCCAGTCTGTGTTAAGCACTGACAGAGGACTCTCTGTGCCGTGGTACTATAAGTTGGCTGTGTGTGTGTGTGTGTGTGTGTGTGTGTGTGTGTGTGTACCCATATATTCCCAAAAATGTAGGCAGATATTTTGCACTTCTAGTTGCATCAACCAGTGTATTTCAGTGTGGCACATCCTGATACTGATAGTGTTTGCTCCTTGTAACTAGAGCACTTTCTGGGGAGGAGGGCTTGGTGCAGCCCATCCCAATGTGACACAGCACCTCTATATATTTGTAAAACCAGTTTCCATTCCCAGGGGTTGCTTTTTGGCCACCACTGGTCTACGGGTGGTGTTGGTGCAGCAAAGGCTCTTTGTGTAGCTGCTGCTCTTGGAAAGGTTCATCGCAAAGCTCCGAGGTGCCGGTGTTCCCATTCACAGCAATGGGCAGGGAAGCGTCCTGCTGCCTTGTTTTTGTTGTTTAGTGCGTCCTCTGCGATCTGAACTCGGTTTGTTATTCTAGGGATAATCTTTCATAATGAATCTGCGGGAGATTGATGGGGATAGCTCGTTATACACTTCCAGAGCAGTTTCTCTGTAATTCTGTAGCAGCAAAATGCACCATTAAAGGCAGAGAGCCATGGGAATGATGGGACATAATTAGTTGTTGCTGTAATATTTTTGATTGAAAGTGTATAGATACCGCAAACGGCTCTTTCAGAAACTGGGGCTCTTAAGGAATGTGAAGAGAAGCAGTGCTCCTCCAGTGGGAGAGGGCGATCCTGCTCTTCTCCTACCTGCCTCTGGCACTGATGTAGAGACAGAAGAGTCCTGTGTTGAGATGCAGACATGTGCAGAGCAGCTTGCACATCTGGTTTGCTCCTGCTTTGCTATTGCTCTATGGGAGGTGTGAGATACGGCAATTTCTTGCACCTTTGGAGTGTCATGGTCAGGAGCAGAGCTGCCATGGGTATGGGGAACAACGTGAAATGGCCTGGGCCTGGTGTAGGTTTGAGCTTTGGGTCTCTGTGTGTGGGGGACAGAGGGAACTGAATTACAGCGACTCCTATGGCACTTGTAGGACTTTTTTCCTGCTGACATTAAGAAGCTTAATCTGAGCCGTGAGCAGATCAGGACTGGTAATGTCAGCCGTGCTGTGGCCACAGGAAGGCAGAGCTGTGGCATTGTCTCCATCCACATTAGTTGGTGCTGGTCTTTGCAGTGAAGCTTCTAGATTTATTTTCCTGTTGCTCACTTTCGTAGTGCCACCAGCTTGGGGTAGACCATTCCCAGTACCAGCCTTGGGCTGATCGTGCTGATGCTCTCAGAGGAAAGAGTGCAGAGAGAAAGCTGCTGCCTACTCTGGGAGCTGGACTGCATCCCCACGCACCCCTGACACTTGCTGCAGGAAGGGGCAGCTCCCAAGCACCGCCGTGCTCTGCAGTCTACCTGCTCTCACCCCACATTTCTTATTCCCCCATTGTTTGAGTGATGCTCCTCTGAGCCCGCTGTGGATACCGCCTTGGTCCCTGCCCTCTGGGGACACGCTGGTACCACTGCAGATGGACCCGCTCCGCTCAGCAAGGATGTTCCTGCATGCTAATTGCTGGCATCTTTACTTGTTACGAGTGTAATTGTGAGTAGATGTTTGTTTTTGTATTGATAATTAGGGACTGGAACAGATGGTGGAGGCTTAGTTTAAAGTAATGTGTCCATTAAAGAAAATCTACTGTATACAGCGCAAGATTCTTCACTCAGAGAGCTCTGCTTTCCACAGCAAAGCTCAGCTTCTCCCTAAGGAGGGCTTTGGCCAGACATGAAAGATGGTGTCCCTGCCCACTGACACCTCTCCAAGCCCTGGTGTTTAGCTTCCTCCCAGGGCGCTGCTCCAGGCAGCCCTGGAGCATCCACTTGTGTGGGGAGCAGCTCCCTGCTTGGGGAGCAGGCAGCGTTCCAGTGGGCTTGGTGCATCAGATGGGCTGCTGCAGCTAAACAGGGCTACTTCTGCTCTGGGTGGCTCTGATTTGAGATGGAGTGGCACCAGCTGGACCCGGAGGTGCCTCCAGCCTCAGCCATGTGGTGGTTGTGTGGTCAGCCTTGGGGTTTTGGTGAGGCCAAGCTTTCCCTGAGCCTCAGTGAACGGTTTGGGGTTGTTCTCATCCTTTCTTCTCCTTGCCCCAGAGAATGGCGTTGTAGAGAACCACAGTGGGAAGGTGTGCCATCTGGAAACATGCCTAGATCACTAAGAAAAGACAGGCAAGAGCTTTTTGGTAGGGAGGCAGCTTTTTTTGATGCTGACAGGATGCATCTCTTCTTGGTGTATGTATTTCTTTCAAGTCTCCTGCTTCAGGAGCTGCTGTGTGCCACGTCGTGCTGTTCCTTCCAGCTTTCTTCCCAAAATTCAGAACCTGTTTGGGGGTTGCAGTGGGAGGAACAGACAGAAGGGCTAAATTTTTGGAAGGGGAGCCTCATGAAGCAAGCACCCTCTGTGTTTGAAGGGCTGTAGCAATGATTAATGAGTGCTTAACGACATGCACGACCATACTTATGGCAGGGAGAGAAATAATATTTGCATGGTGTGTGGTGGGGACACAAATGGGTGCAAGTTGCTGGACAGGGAGATGGGATAAGCCGTGACTGAGATGTGTTGTTTGTACCAGCTCAAAGCTAGGGGATGTGCTTGCTGTGGTGCTGGGCTACGGAGTGAAGGATGGGGCCAATTCTGGGCACGTTTCCTTCCCAGCTTTGCTTTAGACTCAGGAGTTGAGCAAATTAATCTGCATGTCTGCTTGCTGAAAACAAATAAATAAAACCTGGAGGATTTTTCCCATCTGTTTCTATATGTTGTTGCTCTCACTGTTATTGTTGTTACTCTTTTTTTTTTCTTTTTTTTTTTCCCTTGTACAAGAACAAGAAAAAAAGCAGGGGGATGCCAGCTGTAATATTGTAGTACAGCTTTTC
Source organism: Perdix hodgsoniae (assembly GCA_035772895.1). NCBI lineage: Eukaryota > Metazoa > Chordata > Aves > Galliformes > Phasianidae > Perdix > Perdix hodgsoniae. Next base: position 3,048,174 of record JAPSGF010000065.1, read on the forward strand.
AATATCTCCCACCAAACCCACCACTGAAAGCCTCCCAGCACAGGATCACCACTCCAGCAGCTCCACTGTCGTTCCTATGGCTGAAATCATCCTGCCAAATCACAGCTGCTGAGCTCCCCACGGGACCCATCTCAGCGTGGGTTCGTGTAGGTGGTGATGCCACAAAGCACAGCGTCCTCCTTCATGTTCTTCCTCTTGTGTTTCCCCAGAAACCCTGATGGACACACGGACGGCGACGGCCGAGCTGGGCTGGACTGCCAACCCTCCGTCAGGGGTAAGTTATCCCACATCCAACCACACAGTCCCAGAGCTGATGGGATCCACGTGCGTTCTTCCCTGCCCTGCTGCCCATCCAGCACGCTCCTCCCTATCCTCCTGCTTGTACCTCCCCTCTCCTGTACCACAAGGCTTGTAATTAGGAAACATTAGCAGGCTCAAAACAGCTTTCATACCTGGAACATCATCCATAATTGCACTCAGCAGTGCTCTTCCTGGCTATTAATGTCACTTTTATGAAGTAATGAGGAACAAAACACCCCGAAGCACTTAAAACATCTTTTTTATATAATACGAGTCGTTGAGGGATGGAAGCATAAAATAACCTGACTCACATTCCCCTGACAGAAAAAGTGATAGACAAAGACGGGTGCAGACAGGGAGGGAGCGGTGGGTGGTAGGAATGATGGAGAGGCACTGTGGAGCCTGAGGTACAGCATTTGTTGGCTTGGCAGACTGGTTCCTTTGCTCCCCAAAACCACTGTGCTGCCAGTGGTTCTGGGGTGCAGTGGTTTTATAGCTTTGCAAGCATCCAGTGTGAAATCTGGACAAACCTGAGTGATGAAAGAGCTCTGTATGCAGTGAAATACCGGCATGTATACAGCAGTAGAAGTGCAGGTGTGTAATTAAATGAGAGTGCTTAATACCTTACTCTCCATCCTTCTGTTGCTTTAACACAGTGAGCATCCTTAGGCTCACCCCTAGGGAGGAGGTGGGGACCTCTCTACCTCTCTCCATGGTTCTCCTGCTCACCCTGACCTCCTTAGTTGGACATTGAGTGTCCCTTGGATGGCAGCAGTAAACTGTGTGTGCTCCTGCTCCTCTGCCTGTCAGAGCTGGGTCTGCCCATCCTGCTGCCATCAGAGTGATGCTTGGGGAAGGTGGGGAGGGCTGGAAGAGGTAAAAAGGGCAAAGCCTGTAACATTGTAGGGTTGGCTCGGTTCACCCACAAGTGCTGCTGCTGCCTCACCCCCAGAAATCATGCCCGGTGTCAGCATGCTGCTTAAAGATTGCCACGTGAATAATGCTGTTATGAGGAGACTGTAAACATGGATTAGTGAAAATGAATAGATTATGGGGTTGTAAATCTGTCTGTAGGACACTAATGCCATCATACACTATTCACAGTTTGCTGCTGTCCCTTAATTGAAATTGTAGGCTAGATTATATTAATACTCTTCTCTAAATCAAACCGCGAATCTGTATTCTCTCTCTTTGCTGTGATGTGCTTTGGGAAGGTTGTTTTTTAGCCAGGGGAAGCAGTCCCATTGTGCTGGGAGCTTGAGGTCAGACATGCTCATCGTCCCCCACGCTGACTTGGTCACTGGAATAGACACAGCCTCTTGTATTGCTTTCCTTCTTTTCTCCAGTTGCCTAGTCTGTCTTTCTTTCCTTCATTGCATCTTCTCGTGAGGTGCTATGATGTGACCTCCAGAGGTGCCTTCCAGTCTTAACCATTCCTTGGTTTTGCGCCCTCCTTTCAGGACAGCCTTGCTGCATGCGGGGTGACCGCCACCTCCAGTGCCCCCATCTCCTTCTCATGACCTCTCTTTTCTCCTTTGTGCAGTGGGAAGAAGTGAGTGGCTACGACGAAAACCTGAACACCATCCGTACGTACCAGGTGTGCAACGTCTTCGAGCCGAATCAGAACAACTGGCTCCTCACCACCTTCATCAACCGGCGTGGAGCCCACCGCATCTACACCGAGATGCGCTTCACTGTGCGGGACTGCAGCAGCCTCCCCAACGTTCCTGGCTCCTGCAAGGAGACCTTCAACCTCTATTACTACGAGACGGACTCTGTCATTGCCACCAAGAAGTCGGCCTTCTGGACGGAGGCACCCTACCTCAAAGTGGACACCATTGCTGCTGACGAGAGCTTTTCCCAGGTGGACTTTGGTGGCAGGTTGATGAAGGTGAACACAGAAGTGAGAAGTTTTGGGCCCCTGACACGCAATGGCTTTTACCTGGCTTTCCAGGACTACGGGGCTTGCATGTCTCTGCTCTCTGTCAGGGTTTTCTTCAAGAAGTGCCCAAGCGTGGTGCAGAACTTTGCTATCTTCCCTGAGACCATGACTGGGGCAGAGAGCACCTCTCTGGTGACAGCACGGGGCACCTGCATCCCCAACGCCGAGGAGGTGGACGTGCCCATCAAGCTGTACTGCAATGGTGATGGGGAGTGGATGGTACCCATAGGTCGCTGTACCTGCAAGGCTGGTTATGAGCCAGAAAACAACGTGGCTTGCAAAGGTAAGGCTGGGTTTGCTTTGCAGGGAGCTCTGTGCTTCTTGAGCTTTTCTAATGTGTTGTTTGTACCCAAATTAACTGCTGTGGGTGATGTCAACAGTGTGGGGCTCCAGAAAGTCTTGTTCTGTTTTAGGGGGCTGAGGTGGTGTGCAGGGTGTCAGGCTGCTTTCCAGGTGATGTGGGTTTTACTCTGGTGCCCCTGATCTGTGGTCACGCGTGTCCTTTTAGGGAAGTGTGAATTTTCTTCTCCTTCCAAAGTCTTAATCTATCCTGATTGCTATTGGCTCGTGGCTGTGGAGTGCAGCTTTGGAACAGAGCCTGCTGTGTATCCCACACACTGTTGTGACCCAGTGCACAGCAAAAATGGTGGGAGTAGAGCGGAAACCCACAGCCCCAGGATGCTTGCAGTGTGCCAAGTTCAACCTGCAGCCTCTGTGCTCTCCAGCCAGTAGCAGTGCTTGCAGAACTCAGTGCAAGCCTCTGCTGTGGCTTGTAGCGTGATGAGGACACAGGCACCAACTCACTGCTGCAGTGATTTGCTGCCTTCAAAGGGTGATGCTCGCTGGCGGAGCCGCTTTCATCTCCTCGTTATTTCCCGAGCAAAGCTGCAGGAGCCAGGCAGCTGTCCCCAGCCTGAGTGCTACTCTGCTGCTCTGTTTCTGGGTAGTAATTGGCTTTTTTTCTGCTGTTTTTGTGGGTTCCCCCAGCCACGCTGCCGGTGTGCAGCTGCCAGGTTATAAATATGGAAACGGCGCTCGCTGCTTGTCATCTCCTTTTGCAGTTCTGGTGAATATTTCCCAAATAACGTTGGAGGATTTTTTTCTATTAGCATTACACACTGCCCTTGCCATCTCTTCTCTTAAAATGTGGTTCTGTGCCTTGCTTGGAAGCAGGGGAGCAGAGGATTTTTGCGTGAGAAGCCAATTTGATTTCAGTAGTGCTTTCTGTATGGCTTCTGGAAGAGTTGAGAGCAGAAGGTGTTGGGAAGCAGGAGTTCAAGGGCAACTTCAGTAAGGGTTTAAAAGCCACAGGGTCATAAGGCTGGTTTGGTATGGGAAGGGCTTGGACCCTGACTTCAGAATGCTGGTGGCAGGGTGTTTGGCAGGCTTGGCTGGGATGCTTTTAGGATGGCCACCATGCCCTTTTTGTACAGATGTGCTTGTGGGTAAATAAAGATGCCAAAGCTGAGACTCAAGCTATGCAGAAGCTTGCTTTTTCATTTGCCACAGTAAATATTTGCTGGGGAATGTGGGAGAATGCAACCAGTCTGGCAGCTCCCATTGTTTTTCACTGTGGGGGGAAAAAGAAGTGGTTTCTTGTCATGTGAAGAATTCTGAAAACTGTGAAACAAGCATGAATCTGCACACTTGTGCAATGCTTTTTCATCCTGGGCTCTTACAGGAGAGCCAGGGCATTGCAGCAGGTGATGAGGAATGTCCACATCCCAGAGCATCTGTGTTGCACCCAGCTGGATGTGGAGTAACCACTGTGAGGCTTGTGAAGAACAGGAACTGAAGGAGAAACCTCTGCAGACTTCCAGGTGCTGATGGCCTTGGTGTGAGGACATGCATGGAACTAAGGTTCCTTTGGGTGGAAGCTTAGGATACTAGCAGGTCTAGGGGTGTAGAAATGTCTGGTGTGGGTTGGCCAGCAGCATCCTGAAGCACACCATTGCATTCTGTGGGTGCAGCTTGGGCAGGAGGCTTAGCAGTCCCACCACATGTGACTGTGGGCATCCTGCTGATGGTGGTGCGAGTGCTGCCAGGCACTGATGTGATGCTGTGTCTGCAGCAGGACTCGGTAACACTCCTGTCCCCCGTCACTGCTGCAGGAGGAGTGGCCGAGGCTGGGATGGTGAGTGAGACCTGTAGGTCTGAAGGTGTTGTGATATGCTGGTGAGGAACAGCAAACCCATACATCAGCCAGCCCTCCTTAGAAGCCCAGTAAAACCAGTCCTAAGAGCTGCCAGTGGGCTGCGTTTGGGTAATAATCTTACCTTGAGTTGACTTTGGGTGGCAGCCCTGCTCATAGCAGGGGATTGGAACTGGATGATTTTTAAGATCCTTTCAAACCATTATAACCATCAAAGCGTTGTACGATTCCATGAATCCCAGCGCCTTGTGTGCATCTTTTGGCCAGCATGCTCCTCCTTGACTCCACGTCCCTCAGAGACCTCAAGGGAAGATCTGAGCCCACTGCTGCCCTACTCAAGTGTCGGTGGGCAGGACCTGGCAAATAGCAAGATCTGGGAGCGATCATTCGATGGGTTTCTTGTTGGGTTTGGGTGGTGAAGTGATGCTGGTTAGGGATGGGAGCCCACCCATTGCTCTGGAGATCTGTGTCCTTCAGCGTGACTGCTTGTTGCTGGGCCAGGTTTGGGATTGTGCCTCGTGTTGGGTGAACATCTCCTGTGTGCAGCTCCCAGGAGGCTGCTGACATCTGCTTGAAGCTTTCGTCAACCCAAGCAGCCAAGATAAGCTGCTTAATGAGCCCAGGGGAATTGTCGCGGAAAAATCTACGGTATTTTAAGGCTGAGAAAATGGGCTTAATTCCTCAGAGAGGAAAGGGGGGAAGGGGGGAAAAAAAGGGTTGAATTGTTGAGCTCTCTCACCCCGATCTCATCCCTCCTGGCGTGGTCCAGGTCCACCTGGAGTGGAGGCAGTGCTGTGTGGGGCTTTGGAGTGGAGCAGTTTGGTGGCACCCAGGGATTCGTTAATGCTGGCTGCTTACTGCCAACCCCAAGTGCAGACAGCACAGTCTTCCTTGGAGAGTTGTGTTTTGGGGTCAGAGTGATTGGAGGGCCTGGCTGTCCCATCGAGGTGGGTTTTCTAGCTAGATGGTGCAGCTCTGGCACCAGGCAGTGCCTTTCCCTGGGCACCTCACTCCTGGCTTCTCCCAGCCTTTGGTTGATGCAGAACAGTGGCTGCTGCTGCACCCCAAATGAATAATGCATCAAACATGCCAGCCTCAGCACCATTTGGTGGATATTGAACCATCCATCTCGCTTGGCCGTGCTGCACGGCTTGGGACACAATGCATCACTGCACCACGAGGAGGTGGGAGGGAATGTGGGATCAGAGGGGTGCCTGAGAGCTTGGGCGTGAGCGTACAAGGTACGGTTTGTGTTTATTCCCAAAAGAGAATCAGCAAAGCCTTTCTCTGCTGGTGTTTCGCCCTGGATCCTAAGGATGGTGAGCGGCTGGGAAGCATTGTTGGTTGGGAACAGGGCGGTGCTGCCTTGGTTCGGGGGGAGTAAAGGAAATGGGCTGAAAAGGAAGCAGCTTGGTGCCAAATTTTGCATTTCTAAAAGTAGAGTGAAGAGCTGAGAGCACAGATCTGTTGCATCTCGGGCTTTTTTCTGTAATTTTACTCCCACTGCTTGGTCTCCACTGCTCCCACCCCTGGCTGTGCTGGTGCCTCAGCATTGTGGCAGTGGCAGAGGACATGTATTTGTCCCAGGATGGGTGGCCATAGGGCAGAGCTCTGCCCAGAAGCCCTTTGCTCCTTTCAGATCCCTGCCCACTCCTGGGTGGGACAGGCATGGGTGCCGCCAGCTGGGAAGGGGTGTCCCTCAAGCATTGGGAAAAAGAGGGGAGGGAAATAATAATAATTAAAAAACGCTAGTTTTCCCAAAGTTATGCCTTAATGAAGACATCCGTTCACAGCTGTGCAAATTTCGTAAAGAAACATCCAGAAAAACCGTGTTAATTTCCACCTCCCCTCCCCTTATGAGCATGATGGAGGTGTTAATTGGGTGTTATTAGCCCAAAGGCTCTCCAGGTGTTCCCTGCCCTGTGTGGATGCCCCTTAGAGCTGGCAGGGCTGGGCCATTGTGGCTCAGGGCAGCCTGGTTGCTCTGTGCTGCGCAGGTGGGCTTTTCCTCTCCTCCAACACAACCGCTTATACATTCCCCCCATTTTCACAATGACGACTTTGGAGTGTTGTATTGATTTTCAACTTAAAAGAGGCAGAAAAAGCTCACATTGATTTTTTTTTTCCCTTTTTTTTTTTTCCCCCTTATTTATTTATTTTTCTGCCGAGGATCTTTTCAAGAGCCTATTTACAAACGGGGAATAGCCCTGCCTCCCAAGCTGGCTTTGTCACACCGTGCTCACACGTAGGCTGAGCAGCAGCATGGCCCTGCGGGAGCTGGGATTGTTCTCAGGACAATGACCGGGCAGTGAGGAAGAGTGGGGTCCAGCCCGTGTCCGGCCCTGCATTGTTCCTTGCTGACGTTTGCCAGCAACCAGCACCTGGCCCTATTGGTGACTCATTCCCAGGAGCTTGGAAACCTTTCAGTGACTTTTTAACCTTTTATAAAACGCTTTTCTTTTGGCTTCTTGAAGGATGTGCAATGGGACGATGCTGTTGGTCACCCTGGCACCAGGAGGAGGATAACAACGTGTTCTCAGCAGCTCAGCCCAGCAGTACTAACGAGCAGTTTTCCAGCCTGTTTGGTGCTTTTGCTTTTTTCCCGTTCCTTCATTTCCCATTTCTATCTGGCAGTGGAGCCAAAGTGCCATAGGAAAGCAGTATTCAGTGTTGCTTTGGCAGCCTTGCTGTTAGGGGGCTGCCTGCTGCGGGGTTGGGACCTCTGTGCCTGTGGGGTGGATGGAGGGAGCTGAATCTGTCCCAGCTGAAAGCAGTGGCGGGTCTGTATGTCCTGGTGATGTGAATGCGGCCACGTGGCTTGAGCCTTCTGCTGTCCCCATCCCAGTGTGCCTCATCCATCACAGCGTCGGCACTAACGAGGAACCACTCCAGTTGTAATTAATAAGCACTTGATGTTGTCTAGATTGAGGGCTACTGCATGGTGTGAGCTGGATGGAGGAGGCAGGAGGCTCTTAATGAGCTCTCAGCAGGAGGGAAGCACTTCCTACCTGCGTATCGGACTGCTTGGGGCTCCAGCATCACCGGGGTGATGCCACCACCACAGGGTGCTTCTGGCTCCTGATCCTCTTCCTAAAGGGTTTGCTTGGGGTGCTGGCTCAGGCAGAGCAGGGAATTAGGAGGGAGAAAAAGGTGAGAAGTTTGTCAGAGTTGCAGCGTTAAATACTGGCATTTCTTTTGGGTGTGGAGCAGGTTTCTGCATCCCAATCTGCTTGTTGTTTCTTCAACATCTTTTTCCCATTGGAGTTTTTCCCTTTGGAACTGGCTTTGGCTACTTGCATCAATGCAACACAGCCAGTGATACTTATAATTATGTGGGGCAAGAGCTCGGCTCCCAGCCTGCAGCATGTGCTTGGGAAACAGTGTGAATTGGGATGGTTTAAGGCAAATTGAGAAGGAACTTCTGTGGGTTCCTTCCTTGGCTGAGGACCAGAATGACAACAAGGACAAGGATGCTTTTATAGTATCTTTCACCCTTCTTTCTTCCAGGGTGTTCAGAAAGGGGGGAAAATCACCCCAACTACTCCTGCAGCCTCTGTGTGCAATAAGCACGCACTGCAAAGGGGGAAAGCCATGCCCCAGGGATGGCCCTGGAGCCCTGAAAAGGTCAAAATGAGGCATCAGCACAAGTAGCTGTGCCAGCCCCAGAAGGAGCATACTCAGCCCTGGGAGGCTGGGGCAGGCAGCAGGCTCAGCTAAGGGGGTTTAGGCAAGCCTGCTGTAATTACAGGAGAGCAGTGCTAATTGGTAATAGTGATAATTATGGGGCACGTGTTTGCAGATTATAGGAATTTGCAGAGAAGTGCAGTGATAAAAGAAACCTGAGGATGCCTGCTTGCAGAGCGGACTTTGTTCCCGTGTTGTGACAAGTGACACTTGGCTACCTTGTAATTAAAGACAAAACCCTTACACCGACCCACCAGTATGCTTATAACAGAGGCATGCTTGTATGAAAGCCTTCCTCCCATCCACCTCCCTCGCTCTGAGTTCAGGAGGACAGTCTCTGATCTTTCCCAGCACACTTCTGCTGTCCCAGGGGGAAGGATGCACGTCTGAGTACCGCTGTGTGCAGAGACAGTGTGGAGAGAGAGATGTGCCAGCCCTCTGCTTTGGCATTCTGGGGGTCACCTTCAGCATCCCGAAGGTCATCTGCATGCCCTGTTTCCCTTGGTGACCCCACGTGTCTGGCTGTATGAGCAAGGGTTATGTGCTTCCATAGGAGGCCATGCATGGGATGCTGGGGACAGGGTGGCCTCCTTTGATGGGGAGAAGGAAGGGTGGTGTGGGACAGCAGCATGTCTCTCTGGGGTGCTTTGTCCTCTCATCAAGCACCACTGGTATGCCTTGGGCAGGGGGGGGAAAGGTCCCCGGAATAATCAAATTGTAAAATATTGTTTTCATTTATTCTTTTTTTTTATCATCTTTTAATATCTGGTGAGACTGCACGAGCAAGAGGCCTTCACGAGTTTTGAATGACAGGTTAAAGGGCTCCAATAAAGATTAGATGGTCCACTATCTACCAAGGAAATTGCATCAAAGTGGTTACTCCTGCTTGCTCCTATTAATTTCCTCTTTGTGGCTGCTAGGAGATGCCTCATATCCTGATGTGGCAGGCAGGGGCTAAGAGGCACTTTCCATTATCTCAATCATCGCCGTGTTTATGAGACACTTAGTGTGGCTCTGTTGTGCTTTGTGAGTGACAGCAGCCTGGTGCCACCAACATGTGGGCTGGGTGGGGGCTACCCAGGCTTGGTGCTGAGCTTTTACCTCTGGGAACCAAGATGCTCCCTGCCACAGCACTGGGTTTCATTGGGTTTTCAAATTGTGCCAGAGGAGGTTCAGGTTGGATATTTGGAAAAATCTCTTTTCAGAAAGAGCAGTGAGGCACTGCACAGCTGCACAGGGAGGTGGGATCACCATCCCTGGAGGTGTTCCAGAGCTGTGGGGATGCGGCACTGAGTGATGTGGGCACGGTGGGGTGGGCTGGGGTTGGACTTGGGGATCTGAGGGGGATCTTTTCCAGCGTTAAACAACTCTGATTCACGGGTGTACTTTTGTGGTTGTTAAGGGTAGAGGTGCACCCATTCAACACCCCGAAAGCCACCCTGGTGGTAGGGTGGGACAGGGGGATCCCGTTTTGCTACCCTGTCTTCAAAGCAATGAGATGGCCTATTAACAAAGCCTCCTCCCATCAGCGATTAAAGGTGATGGGAGAAGGCTGGGGGTGCCCTGACACATCCAGTGCGATCAACTTCTCTCTCTTCTCTCTGCAGCCTGCCCAGCTGGGACATTCAAAGCCAGTCAGGGTGCGGGGCTGTGTGCCCCATGTCCCCCCAACAGCCGCTCCAGTGCTGAGGCCTCACCGCTCTGCGCCTGCCGCAACGGCTACTTTCGGGCTGACCTGGACCCACCGACAGCTGCCTGCACCAGTGAGTATCAGGGGACTCAGACCTGCTCCTGCTGTGCAGTTTGGAATAGGGAGAGGGGTTCTGTGTGGCCGTGGTGCTGTCTGTGGGCTGTATGAGGCGGCAGCGTGGGCCTCGAGCCTGAGTTTTGGTGAGGAGGGAGTAAGGAAGGAAGAAAAGACTGCAGCTCTTTGCAGACTGGTGGGAGTGTGAGTGCTGGCCTCAATGCCTCCAAACTGCCCCGAAAAATCACCATGGAATAATCAGTGCATTGAGTCAGAAGCTTTAACGTGAGGCCCTTATGGAACAGGCTTAGCAGTGATGCTTTCTCTCCATGTGGTTTGCAGAACCACGAGCTGCTGGAGGTGCCAACCATCTCCTCTGCTGTGGGCTTGCATCCCTTGAGCCATGGGAGACCCAAAGCATGGAGCTTGGTGGTGACAGTGCTGTCCCCTCACCTTGTGGCTGCCTGGCCAGCTGGATGCCTGTGGAGGTGGTTCAGTCACTGAGTTCTCATCTGCATCCCACTTGTTACAGTCTTTAAAGTGTGTGGTTGGGACTTCCTGTGCCATATCTGATAGAAGATTTGCTGGAGATGGGCTTTGCTCAGAATCACAGAATGGCCAGAGTTGGAAAGGACTTCAAGGATTATGAATCTTCAACCATCCTGCCACAAGCAGAGCCACCAACCTCCCCATTTAATACTAGACCAGGCTGCCTGGGACCCCATCTAATCTGGCCTTGAACACCTCGAGGGATGGGGCATTCACAGGCTCTCTGGGAAGCCTGTACCATTTGGAAACTCCGTTTTTTTTTAAGGTGTTGGGATGCTTCCCACATTGACTGCACCACATTATCCTCCATGTGCAGCCAGTGATGCTTGGTGCAGTGCTGTGCTTCAGACTCAGTGTGTGTCAGTGCCTCTGTGCTGAGCTGGAACTGTGTTTGTGTGTTGTGGCTTGGGCTGGTGGAGCAGCAGTTGGCAGGCAGAACTGCATCTGAACCGGTGTCTGCATTGTACCTCATTATGTTGTTGATTTACAGGGTTGCTATGCAAAAGGATTACAGTATTAAAAAAAAATCCATTTGCTCATTTTTATTTCTTCTTGTTGAAGCTTATTTTTCAAACGGGCTAATTTGAGGTGCCAGCTGTTCTCTGTCAGAGTTATTCTGTGTCATGGGAGCAAACTCTTCTCTATCTTCATTTAGTGTATTAGCTGAGCATTATAGGGAAGTCCTCATGGTAAAGTAGTGCCATGACCTCGATCTGGGCAGCTCCAGCCAGAAACTCTGTATCTTTTCTTTTCCAAGATCTTTTAGAGCTCAAAATTTCAGAGCTGGAGCCTGCTGCCTCCATCGGCACTGCAGAACCAGGTGAGCATGCTTAGCTGGTGTAAAAAGGCTTTTTCTCCCTTTTTCATTTATTTATTAAGGGTCAGAGTGTGAGGGCATTGCCTGTCCATACTAATAATCAGGGGAAAGCTGTGCTTAAGGACATGCAGAACTCACTTGTCCTTTTCTTGCTGCTTTCCCTTCTATTATCAGAGCTGGTTTCGGATACATCTTCCACTGCGTTTTCAGCAGCCTTCCTCATGGTGAGGAGGGGAGCATGGCCCCATTGTAGGTGTTTGTAATGGTGGCCACGTCCCAAGTGATGCTGTGCAGCAGCACCTCAAATCCAGCACAGCCCTGTGGGTGAAGATACTGCACTACTGATTCTGCACAACAAGCATGCTTTCTCTTCTGCAGGGAAGAGGGACTAAATGGATAGGAATCTTCTGTTGGATTCAATTTTACTTACAAGGTCTCATTTTTTTTCTTGCTGTTTTAACACAATGCTTTCATCTGCTGTATCCGTGGCAACAGATCGAGGCTTCTGAAGTGCCTGCCTGGATGTTGGTGAGAGAGAAGGGGGCAAGGACACCCCAGCTGGGCTTTGGGGTCCCCTGAGCTGCCTGGGGCCAGTGGCTGGAGCAGGGCAAATCTCCATTGGCCTGAGTGCTTGCAGCTCCATCCCAGGGAGTGATTGCTTTGCATCACTGCATTCCCTGATGCAGAAGGCTCCCTGGGATAGTGGTCCTTCAGCAATCTCTCCTCCAGGATCAGCTCCTTTATTGTTTTTATTGCTCAGCTCTGAATTCTTCCTAATGTAGAAAAGTCCTTTCTTCTTCCTTGGAAGTGTAGTGCTCACGTGCAAGGCTCACTGGCATGAGGAATTAATTGCAGACAGCACCTGGGTTTTTGGAGAAGGGCTCATCCTAATGACTCAGCTGTGCATTTGATATCTCTCTGTGGTGTGGCTGGCTCCCTATCCATCCCAGCCCTGTTTTACCTGCATATGGAATTGGTGTTGGCTGTATTTAATTCTCATCCTCTGGGCTCTTCCCTGCAGAACAGCCCCAGGCAGGTGCCCATTGCTCAGCAGTGGCCAAACTGTCAGTGTGCTGTTAATGCTGTGTCAACTGAAAGCAGGGCACGAGGAGAGCAGTGTGTGCAGTGCTGACTCAAGTCAAATAACTGTATGCATGTTGGTACATTAGCTAAACTCAGGGCTCTGAACAGGGAAGAATATGCGGCTGTGCTTTCTGTTTTGATAAAGGGATTTGAAAAGGGAACTGTAGACTCTGTAGAGTTGGAAGGAACCTTTAAAGGCTGTGTAGTCCAGCTCCCCTGCAATGAACAGGGACATCCACAGCTCAATCAGGTTGCTCAGAGCCTGGTTAAGCCTGGTATTGAAAGTCTCCATAGATTGGGCTTCCACTGCATATCTGGACAACCTGTTCCTGTGCCTCACTGTAAAAGGCTTTTTCCTTAAATCTAACCTAAATCTACCCTTTTTAAGTTTGAAACCATTTTCCCTTGTCCTATCACAGCAGATCCTGATAGAAAGTCTGTCCCCTTCCATCCCCAGGCTTGTATTGATAGCGGGTGTTGCCATGGCCCAGGTGCAGACCTTGCACTTGGATTTGTTGAACCTCATGAAGTTCTCCTGGGCCACTGCTCAACCTGCTTAGGTCCCTTTGCATGGCATCCCACCCCTTGGGCACGTTGGCTACATCTCACAGCTTGGGGTTTCAAGATTGCCAAAAATAAATAACCAATTTCCATTTGTGAGACCATTTTCAGTTGATATAAATTCATGACCTGCAGATTTTCAAATGGAATATATAGATCTGCAGCGAAATATTCAACTCAGAAGTCTGATTGTGTCTCTTTATTGGACTTTTGTAATTCCTATCTCAGCAGAGAAGAATATCCTTTGCTTCACAATCATGCCTTATTCATATCATTGCTTTTTTTGTGTGTGTGTGAACAAGTATTGTCAAGGATGAAGTACACAAAGAGTAAAATTTCATCCAAAATCTCTGAACACTTTTGAGAGCTCGTTACGAACTGCAGCCATTGCCATTCTATTAAACTGGTGTGTTAATTTCACAAAGACAAGGTCATGTATCCCACTAGTGTCATGGTTTCATGCATGACAAGGTGGTAAGAAGGGGGAGAAGGCCTCGCTGGCCCCTTTCACCCTCCTGTCCTCTTTTTGGGAAGAAGAAAAGCAAAAACAACCCAATTAAGATAAGGAGGGATATTAAATATACTACAAATGGTAAAAGAATGTAAGATAAGCAGTATTAAAAAGGAGTTAGAGGTAATAAATCACACAAATGGGAAACAGAAGAGAGATGTTCTCCCCCATCACTATGCTATTCTACCTCTTTAACCCAGAATTGGGAATGATGTGGGGAGTACTGGAGACGTCTGGGGGCTGTCATTTCCCAATGTATCATCTTCTTGTAGAGCAGCATGCAGGCTCTTGTTCATCACTGGCAAAAACACATAACTAATGGTGGTGGCTATGTTGAAAAATAGCATTTTGTAGTGATAATTTGCTCTATCAGTAGTGCTATTGTGCACTTTGTATCTGTTGTCATTTCCATGGAAATTAATAGGAGGCATTACTTCTGGAGTGATTCATATATATGCAGCTCAAGATGATTTCTGGTCACTAGATGTAACCCAAGCAAGCAGAAAGGTTGGGCACCCATGCTCTAGAGCATTCGTGCCAGCTGCTGGCTTGGAATTTCTCATGGCTTTGGTCAATGGACTCTTGTCTGACATCCCACCCAATGCCATGGCTAAATTCCTGCATTCCCGACCTGAAATACTTGACAGCTTTCCATTTAGGACTTTTGTCCATCGTTCCTCTGGTTTTGTGTTCTTGCTAGGCAATGCTTCTTGTGATAATCTGCTTGAGATAAGCTTCTGGGGGTACCCTCTAAATCCTTGCGCCATCTTAGCGTTGTCTGATGGTTAAAATGGATCCAAATACACAGCATGCTGTGTGGGATTTTTAGACATGAAACCAATAAGTGGAGAATGAAAAGTTTAGGGAGCTCCAGTCTGAACCCCAAGCCTCTTTCTTCTGCTGGAGGTGTGGTTGGTTGGAGAAAGCTGGAGACTAAGATGAGGTTGGGGTTAGGTTTGGGGATTGGTGGAGATGAGGATGGGAAAGTGCACCATGTCCAAAGAGGTGGAGGTGACATCCCTCCTGAGTCTGGAGGTGGTGATTGAGCTTGGGGTGTCTTCCTTAGGGCTGAAGTGCCCTGGGCTCCTGCCCTGTCCTACAGCACACAGCATTTGGCACGAGGACCCAATTCAACCCTTCTCCTTCCCTTTAGGTGTCCCTTCCGGTCCACGCAACGTCATCTCCATTGTCAACGAGACTTCCATCATCCTGGAGTGGAACCCACCGCGGGAGACGGGAGGCCGGGATGATGTCACTTACAACATCGTCTGCAAGAAGTGCCGGGCGGACCGGCGTGCCTGCTCCCGCTGTGATGACAACGTGGACTTTGTGCCCCGACAGCTGGGGCTGACGGAGACCCGCGTCTTCATCAGCAGCCTCTGGGCGCACACACCCTACACCTTTGAGATCCAGGCGGTCAACGGGGTTTCCAACAAGAGCCCATTCCCACCCCAGCATGTCTCCGTGAACATCACCACCAACCAAGCTGGTGAGTCCCAGGGTGGCATGTGGGATGCTGGGATTGATACCTGGCTTTCATCCCTGCTAGGTTTATGGGGGATGAAGCGGCCTTGCCTGTCCTCTTGGCAGAAGACCCAGCTGTGTGAAGTGCATGGCGGGCAGAAGGGTTGGGAATCTGTTTGCACGGGGAAGAGATGGGATGGTAATTTCTGTGCTGTGCTGAATGCAAAACAGGCAACCTTTGCTAACCTGCTCCCCCAGGAATGCAGGAAACAGAAACCTGGTGTAAATATTTTAGTATCCCAGCTTTTGGGAATACCGATGCTATCAGGCTCTTGTGTTATGTTTGCACCTGGCTGTCATTTTTGTTTCCTTAGCCATGTGCAGTCAAACTCACTGCTGACACCAAGAGTGTTTTTTCTGGGGAGGGTTTTGGTGCTGTGTTTTTGCTGTCCCTGCTACTTCACCCCTGTATGTACCCATGCTTCCACAAACACCTCTCACATTGCTCCACCTGTACCTCTTTGCTGTTGTCTTCACTCATCCTGGCTTGCAGTGGGTTTTTCCCTATTAGGGCTGCCTGCACAGCACCATCCCCGCTAGGCAGGCAGGAGCACGGGGGGCTGCAAATGCAGCAGTTAACAGCACAGCAGTCAAGCTAAGTGTTTAATTTCAGAAGTAGTGAGTGTCTAGAAGTGGGTATGGAGCGATTAAAAAAGAAAAAGATTGAACATGCTGAGTACACAAAGACAGTGCTGGACCATTGACATCTCCTGTAGCACAAGGTAGGTGTGTAGCTTGGTCTTAAGTGCTGAGCAGGACAAGGTGATTTCCCTGCCCGGTGCTTTCCTCCCACCTTTGTCCCAGGCATGGGGAGGATGATGGTGATGAGGAGGAGGGTAGAGAGGCTGGGACATGATGCTGGCCCTGTCTGGGTCTCCCTGGCACAACTGCAGCTGCATAGTGACTCAGGTGCATTTTTGGAGGCTTTCAGTAGGAACAGGGGCAGGATTATTCCAAATCTCATATGGAATTTGTAAGGCAAAAATGCTGGGGTGGTTTGATGCTGTGCTGCTTGGGCTTTGGAAATGTTTCTCCTTGGAGCTCAAGCTTGTCCCCAGGCAGCCTCCCCTCGCTGTGCTGTGGGAGATGTCGTCAGGTGCCCAGACTACAGAGTGAGCCCAGGGAGAAAGAGTACTGAGGATTTCCAGATCCCTAATTAAAAAGAGTAATTGCTTTAAGTAGCAGAAGTCCCCTGCCGACTTGTCACTCGGGCTCTGCATCAGCCATTGCGGTGCTGTCTCCCCACTGCCACACTGGGACCTCAACCCACAGAGTGAACAGCTGCAGGCGTGCCATGAGGTTCTGCCCTCCCTGGGGCTGCCCTCGGCGTTAATTCCTCCCTCTCGCTTCCTCTGCAGCACCCTCCACTGTCCCCATCATGCACCAGGTGAGTGCCACCATGAGGAGCATCACGCTGTCCTGGCCGCAGCCGGAGCAGCCCAACGGCATCATCCTGGACTACGAACTGCGCTACTACGAGAAGCTGAGCCGCATCTGCACGCCTGATGTCAGCGGTTCTGTGGGCTCCAGACCGGCAGCAGTAAGCTTGGGGGAACCCCATGATGGATGGTGGGCACGGGGTGGGCTACAGCATTGCTGCAACCTTCTTGAAATGTGTATCTGCAGGACCACAACGAGTACAATTCCTCCATGGCCCGCAGTCAGACCAACACGGCCCGGCTGGAGGGGCTGCGCCCCGGCATGGTGTATGTGGTGCAAGTGCGAGCAAGGACGGTGGCTGGCTATGGGAAATACAGTGGGAAGATGTGCTTCCAGACACTGACTGATGGTGAGTGGGCAGCTGGGGTGTGCAGGGGGAGGAGAACACATTCCCAGCCACAGCTCTGGGCTCTAATTGGATTAAATGAACTCGCCTCTGCAAAAAATCTCCCCGGCAAAAGCCAGGTGATTTAAAGGGTTGTATTCTTAACTGCCAGCTGGAGGAGTATGCTGCTGTAAATCTCTTAGCTCTGTTTGCTCCCCTGCTATTTAGCTGTGATTTTGTCTTTCCTGCATCCCTCCATGGCGATAGGGTTGTGTCCTGGTCTCCTCTCTGCCGGCCTTTTTCCAGGCATTTGAGGCATCCGTCTCGTAAATCAGTGCTGCCAACCCTTTCATCAGCTTTATTGCTCTTCTCTGAATAACACTAATAAAAGATACAGAGAGCACAGGCACGTGGAAAAAAGCTGTTCCTCCTCCTGCCCTGGGTCACCATCTGCACACGAGGTGCTGTCCCCTGAAGGACTTGAAGCTCTTCTGAGTTGTTGGGAGCCACAACTGAGCCTTCCAAGACAAACCCAGGAGGTTCAGACCCATCTCTCTTGGGATGCTTCACTCCAGGGTGATACAGTGGAGGGGCACAACCTTCATGGTATCTTCTGACCCCCTCACCAACATCATGCTGTCATTCCTCTGGCCCCAGCCCTTCCCAGTGTACGGCCACTCAGAAATAAGAAGTCCCTTTAAGCACCAATGATTCGTGGGATAACTTTTTGTCACCAACAGCTCTGGGACACATCCAGCAGTCCGTGAGTGCAGCAAGCCAATTTCAACGTCCCCTCTGCTTCTCCAGATGTTGATGATCCTGCAAAAGCCCTTTTCTGCCACTGCCAGCTTGGTTTGGGCTCCAGTTTAGCAATGCTGTGGGTCCAAGCCCTCTGCTGCTGGTTTCCTAAAGCTCTGCTTCTGCTTCACCAACCTCTGTGGGCTGGTGAATGTCCATAGCTAGAACGGCAAAAGCACCGTGGTGTTGGCTGTGGGTCTCCAGAGAGTCTTGAAGGAATGTGGCTTGGAGGTCAGGCTGCTACAAATGATGGTTTAATATTATTAACACAGCTAAAGATCCCCTGTGTTCATCGTGTGGTGATCATGAGAAGTATGTCACGCTGTCCCCGAGTGGATGAGATGTGCTGCTGCCAGACCACAGAGAGCACTCTGTGGTGGGAAGGAGTCTTTGCAGGCACCCAACAACCCAGCCCCTATTTCCATCCCAGCATCTGTCCCCCAGATCTCCTGGTTTTCCTGATGTGGGGCCAGGTGGCAGCCAGCCTGGAGTGCCTGGAGAGCAGGGCATGCAGTGGGCAAGCTTCTGCGAGTGGGGAGAGGGAAAGCCCATGGGGGAGACTGAGTGGAATGAGATGGCACTGGCCCTTCAGCATCCGGAATTAGAGAAGCAAGAAGAAAAACCCCGCCTCAGATAAGCAATTAATTGAAATTTAGTAAGAATCAATACTGGAGGTTATTAAATAATAATTGTTAGAGGAGAATTTATTTGGATTAGAGCAGTGTGCAAGGGAGAAATTCAGCTGTCAGTAATTAACTGCAGAGCAGAAAAATGCAGATAAAAGAGTGCTAAATACTTCCTTTTGAAGTGAATGTTCTTTTAACCCTTGCCTGTGGCTCCTGACACAACTAACAGGACAGCTGTCAGCTGGTTAGGTATTATTCCATGGACCTAAGAGCAAAAATGTCAAAGCTTGTCATTGTGCACAGGAAGCAATCTTAATGTGGCCTGAAGTTAGGTACAAAAATGAAATAAAAACGGCCTTCTGCTGAAGGAGGTTTGCAGCAAAATCTGGTGCTCTCAGATGTGCCTCTTCTCCCGCGGGTCTCTTTGCCTACTTTCCTGGAACGTTTAGGAGCCCTGTGAGACTCCATGAGTTAATTCCTAGGACCTTCTCTTCCATATTTTCAGCCTAATGCATATGTGAGCTCAGCACAGTGGTCCCTTGCTGTGTTGCTCTCCTTGCTGACTGCCCTTGCTGTGAAGCATTTCCCATGGGCCCATCCTGGGAGCTCTGCCCCATTCCTGGGGGCTGCGCAGGAGGCCTCATTGCATCCTTTTCCTTCTGCAGATGATTACAAGTCTGAGCTGAGGGAGCAGCTGCCATTGATTGCAGGGTCTGCGGCGGCCGGCGTGGTCTTCATTGTCTCACTGGTGGCTATTTCCATAGTCTGCAGCAGGTGGGAATGTGAGAGAGGTTTGGGGTGGGAAGGGATTGATGGGGAACGTGCTTGGGCTGGTCACCATGGCACTGGTGAAGGCACTGATGTGTGGGCTGCTCCTTGGGGAGCGGAGTGGGGCAGGGATGCTCATGGAAGTATCTGCTCTGTCCTCCTAGGAAGCGAGCATACAGCAAGGAGGCGGTGTACAGCGATAAGCTGCAGCACTACAGCACTGGGAGAGGTGAGCAGAGACAAAATGGGCCCGGAGAGGGGTTGGGGGGCTTTGTGTTGGTGGGGAGGGAGAAGGGGAGAAGAGCAAAAGGGGGCAAAATGATGATGAAGGAGCAGAGCAATAGCTCCAGGTGTTACTCAGCCCTGGCAAGCATTGCAAGCACCAGCAAACTCCATTTACATCCTTCTGGAGAAGCCTTCCGGGTGCTTCTGCATCCTTTTGGAGGACTCAGTGTATGGGATGAGTGGGATTAGGTGATCAGAAATAAATTTGCTAGTCAGGTCTGTGGGCAGACTGCAGCAATGTGCCTGTGCATGGATAGAGTTCAAATTTTTCCTTGCATTTTTAGCTATTTCATTGCTGGCAGCAGTGAATCTGTGTTGCTTTGGAGGGATTTTGCTGCATGCATGAGAGGAAATCTTCAGCCTTAGGGTGGGTCCTGCCAAAACAAAGCCCACAAAGGTGCTTGTACACTGGGATCCAGCCTGGGAGAAAGCAGGGCAGTAAGCATAGGAGGCTGGGGCTGACTTGGGGTTGATGTTTGGACTGGATTATCTCCATGGCCTTTTCCAACCTTAATGATTCTATGGGGCTGGCAGCTCCCCGCTGAACTCGCAGAGCAGCCAGCCTGGCAAAATCAGATGGGGAAAGGTAGGGTTCAGGGAGTTCAAAACCAGGTAGGAAAATGTTGAAACGGATCTTGGTGTTTCATTTTTAAAGCCAGGCAATGGCAATGGCAGCACAGCAAAATTCTGTCAAGGTTAGCAAGCCTCCAGGCGTATGGTTGTTACATGCATTGGAGCAAAACAGGTGGGAAATTTGTGGTGGGCGACTAATGGGGAGCTGAGGGCAGCAGCTGGAACAAACAGCCTGCTGGGTTAACGGCGCAGCAATTAGAGTATCTCTGTTGGCTCCATGTGGATTGCCCAAAGGGCATCCGTGCTGGGACTGCTGACCTGAGATTTTGAGGTGGTGAGAAGTGGGCTGCAATCTCCGTGTGTCATCCCTGTGGGCCATCAGCAGGGATGCATGTGTATGCCAGAGGTGCTCTGTGCTTTGAACTTGGGGTGTTCTGCTGGCTGAGGTCTACACAGAGAACCAGTGAGCAGAGGTGCCTGAATCCCACTCGTTTGGATGGGACAGGGACATGAGTACCTCTGGGGGATTTGGGGTGGGAGCTGAATCTGGCAATCGCTGAGTCCAGGGCACATCAGTGGGTGTTTAAAAGCCAGCCTGTATTGGCAGCAGGCAAGAAACTTTGGTGTTATTTTCTCCTTTATTTATTCAATTTTTTGATCAGTGAGTCAGTCTTGGTTATGATCCTGTAAATCCCTTTGTAATCCTGGCTGGAGCATCAGCTGCTCTTGTAAAAAAATTTATGGGGCAGTTAAAGTGTTCGAGACAGAGCTGTAAAGGGATTTATGAACTGGGAGATGCACAGATGGCTTCATTGCAGTCCTTGTCCCTGGCCCTGGAGGCGCAGATCTGCTGCCCCAAATTCCCCTGATGTGGAGCAGACAGTGCTACAAGCAGCATGTTCTTTGCTTTAGCAGTGCCCCATTCCCCCAGGATGGCTTCGAGGACCAGGTGTCCCCCATACTGACATGTTTTTAGGGTTAAGATTTACCATCTCCATCCCCTGCCCTTCCTGGCTTGCCACTGGGGCGAGGGGCAGAGCCTGCATCCTCCTGCGTTGTGTCCGATTCCTGCTGCTGTTGCCCAGCAGGGGTGGGTGAAAAGAGGCCAGCAAAGCCTTGGTTTCACAAGGCTCCACACAGGTTTTCGATTATAATTGCTGCACTCTGTCAATTTAGTGGCAGCCACAAAACTATCAGAGGCCTTTTTGGGTAAATAAATATTTCTTAAATAATGCATACAGCCTCGTAAACTTGCCACTTCCCTTCCCATAAAACCCGCTAATTGTAGTTCTGGTCTGGAAGCACCCCCCTGGATGCTCATCAACAGCTCCTGCCCACCTCATCACCCCTCTGGGGTCCCCTCCTCTGACGTTGGTGGAGGGGTCAGGAGAGGACAGTTGTGGGATGCGGAGGTGTGACAAGGCAAAGAGCAGCTGATTTAATGGACTTGGAGATGAGAGAGAGCAGGAAGGCCTTCTGGTTCTTGGTTGTGGCACAATGACTCTTGATTTTCTCTCCCTTTTGATGCCTGTCCTGTGTTTCTCACCACAAGGGTCTCCAGGAATGAAGATTTACATTGACCCCTTCACTTACGAGGACCCCAACGAGGCAGTGCGTGAGTTCGCCAAGGAGATTGATGTCTCCTTTGTGAAGATTGAAGAGGTCATTGGAGCAGGTGGGTCCCCACTGCCATGTCCCTGCTCTTTCCACCTGGGTGGGCACTTTGTTCTGTATAAAGGAGAATTTTGAAGAAGGTGGGAGTTTGCTGGGCATTGTTTGAGGGATAGTGAGCAATCGCTTGTGCATCACTTGTTATATACATTCATATGTAGTCGTAACTATTAACCTTTTTCTTTTCTCTATCTTAGTAAATAGTTTTTATCTCAACTCATGAGTTCTACTTTTTTTAATTTTTTTTTATCAATTCTCTTCCCCTATCCCACTGAGGGGGGGAGGAGACAGCAAATGTCTGATGCTGAGCCACTTGCCAGGTTTTTCCTGGGGGTGCACATGTGATCCTTCTCTGGGAAATGCAAAATTCTCAAGGGTTATCAGGCTTTTGGTGGATTAGGGAACATGAGGTTGGTTTCTGCTCTCAAAGCTTCTCTGTGGTTGGGAAGACTCTAATGTATTCATTGGGCAGCTGTGGGATTTCCTGGTTTACTTCCGTGAGATTACAAGAAAAAAAAACCCACAGATCTCATCCTAGTCTGTGCCATATTCCCATACATATGTATGGGAACACATGCATACGTGTGTCTATATATCATCTGTGGTGCCTTTATTGCAGTCTTTAAATAACTGTGTCATGCTCATAGAAGGGAAAGTGTGAAGGTGGGGGGAAGCTGCAAAGAAGCAGTGAGCTGTTTCAGTCAGGATCAACTTCGGCAGCGTATCGGCTGCCTTTTGCTGCTCATCAAGGCAAAGCAACTCTAAGCCAGGCTTAATTGTAATCCTTCCACAGACAAATTTCACCTTGCTGAAGGAAAAGCTCTCCCAGTGGAAATGAGAGGGAGCTTTTTCTGTGTTCTAAATCAGAGCGCAGCGATGAAAACAGCCCAATTATTTTCCCTTCCTAGATAAGTTATGTGCAGAGAGGTGGCTGTGACTGTCAGTGTGCTCAAACCTTGCACTTGATGTAGTCCTTAAAAGTTGGTGCCTTTGCTGTACAGTTTTTCTGGGAGGAATTCCCAAGGGCAGCTCCTGGCTCCGGCAATGGGTTCTGCCAGCCTGGAGGAGACTGTAAGCCCAGCTATGTCCTCAGCATCTTTCAGAGACCATGGAGGTTTGTAGAAGGGATCACCCATGGGTGCCAACTGGCTGATGCTTCTCAGCCAACTGGATTGGATGTCCGGGTGCTGTTATTCTGTGCAGATCTGTGTGGGGATGGTAATGGGTGGTCTTGCTCTTGCAGGGGAGTTTGGAGAGGTGTACAAAGGCCGCCTGAAGTTGCCTGGCAAGCGGGAGATCTACGTGGCCATCAAAACACTGAAGGCTGGCTACTCAGAGAAGCAGCGTCGGGATTTCCTGAGTGAAGCCAGCATCATGGGGCAGTTTGACCACCCCAACATCATCCGGCTGGAAGGGGTTGTGACCAAGAGCCGACCAGTCATGATTATCACAGAGTTCATGGAGAATGGGGCCCTGGACTCATTCCTGCGGGTGAGGCAAAGCGGACTATCGTTTGGCTGCAGGGTTTGGGAGCCAGGCCTCCATGATCCTCACATGTGCTCTTTCCAATCATAGCAAAATGATGGGCAGTTCACGGTGATCCAGCTGGTGGGGATGCTCAGAGGGATTGCTGCTGGGATGAAGTACCTGGCAGAGATGAACTACGTCCACAGGGATCTGGCAGCCAGGAACATTCTTGTCAACAGCAACCTGGTGTGCAAAGTGTCAGACTTTGGCCTCTCACGCTACCTGCAG
This sequence comes from Perdix hodgsoniae, assembly GCA_035772895.1. Lineage (NCBI taxonomy): Eukaryota > Metazoa > Chordata > Aves > Galliformes > Phasianidae > Perdix > Perdix hodgsoniae. The sequence goes on from JAPSGF010000065.1 coordinate 3,071,282, forward strand.
GATGACACATCTGATCCCACCTACACCAGTTCCTTGGTACGTAGCTCACTTCCCACAGTGGCAAATCTGTGAGCCTCCTGTTCATTTCAGTTCACTAAAAATGGCAAAGATCTGCACAGCATCACTTGTGCTGCACTGCACCTGCTGGCAGTGCTCAGAGAGGCAAGTCCTGCCCTCATCCACCCCTTACTTCCTTTTGCAGCTTTCCTTCCATCGGCAGGGAAGGATCTGCTGCTTTGCTGCTGCCTTGCTTGGGAAGTGGCCACTGACATTCCTTGCATCATCCTTTTTTCCATTCCTTCTCTACGAGTTTAATGTCTCCCTGCTTCCAGAGCACCTCTTGCTCTATCCTGACCAACAAAGGGGTTTGGTGGGACTGGGATACATCACTAGGTGCTGTATGCACCACATAAATCCCCTGGTGAGCTGTCACTGGTGTTATGGATGAGCAGATGAGAAGGCTGTGAGCACCCATCTGACCTGCTGGGCTCTGTAATTGATTAATCAGTTATTAAAAGAACTAATAACCTTCCTAACGCTTTGTAAACATTTCATAACACAGCTGTACAACACATGTCAGGATCCTGCCTCGGGGGAGGCTGGAGGCGGTGTATCTACTACAGGCAGGCACCAGGACAGCGAGGAGAGGCATAGGTTGGGTGCGAGAGCGTGCATGTCCTGCAAGGACCCCTGCAAAGCAGTTTGTTGTGTTGCCAGGCTGTGCCCAGCTGTGTTTCAGTGTAATGTAGTTTGTGACAGGAACCCTGAGGAGGTGAGGCAATTGGGATTTCATCAGATTGAAGTAAATGGATCAAGAGAGTCATGCTACTGCCGGGAGAGCAAAGGAAGCTGCTGGGTTTCTGACTGGACTCTGGTCTACTCCCACTGCCTGCTCAGACCCATCTGGTGGCCTTTGAGCAGAAACACATCAGGTTTTGGTGTAAAGACCTCAGCAGTAACTGAGAAAGGCCTGAAGTAGCCTTTTTCTACCTTCAGAGATAAAAGAGATTATCTCATCTGTGTTTTTATTTAATTTAGGCCATAATAGATCTCCTCGGCAGCTGGGAAATGATGCTGTGCCTGCGATTACATCACTCTGCCTCCCACAGCAGGTTTTTAGCTCTGGGGGAAAGGCAGGAAAAACAACCTAGCAGTTAATTTCTCCATTTATAGTTATTCAAATAAAATTTTTGCCATTCAGCCTTAAAGAGCAGCTGATGCTTCATTGGAAGGGCGAGGGAAAACAATAGTGCGCAACAATTTACAATGCAGCTCTGCCCTGGGGCACATACCACACGTTTCTGTGCTTTTTTCTTCATCTTTTCGCTTTCTGCTGTCATTTTGTGGAGCACTGGTGACCGTGAAGCACTCTTTGCCTTGAGCAGGATGCATGTGTGGGTGCAGAGGGTTGGGATGTTGTCACTTTCCCTGCTGGAACTGGGTGGCAGTGCCATTGTAGGGGCTTTCAGAGGCTGTCCTCAGCCAGCCCTTCCCTGCTGTCCCCCGGGAATTACAATATCTATCTACAGAGGTGTTTTGGGCATGGCTGTGACTCACCGGCTCCTGTTTTCTCAGGGTGGGAAGATCCCTGTGCGATGGACAGCACCAGAGGCGATTGCGTACCGCAAGTTCACGTCAGCCAGTGATGTCTGGAGCTATGGCATCGTCATGTGGGAGGTGATGTCGTTCGGGGAGAGGCCCTACTGGGACATGTCCAACCAGGACGTAAGTGCTGGGGGCTCGCTGCTCTGCCTTACTGGAAAATGATGAGGTTGAGGTGGAGCTGGAGCTGCTCCAGACCCCGCAGCCTTGGCGGCTCTCGGTTTCTGAGATGAAACAGGCTGGCGAGCGAGAGGGATGGCGGGAGGAAATCTGGGAAGAAAAGCCAGTGGGCTGGTAATTGGACTTCAGGAAGCTGCAGCGCCTTTGAAAATGTTCAGAGGGTTTGCAAGCTGGGAAAGAGCTTTGGAAGTGCGACTGCCGCACTCCAACGCAATCCGCCGAGATAATGAGCGGCAGCGCTCTGCCGGGAGGGACTGCGGTGTGCGGAGCATCAGAGTGGAGATTAACCTCCTGCTGCAGCTCCTCCCGCTCATTTTGCTGGTGGCTGCGGGTTGGCAGCACTGTCTCCGTGCCATCGTGCTCCTCACGCACCGCTCTGTGCCCTGCAGGTCATCAATGCCATCGAGCAGGACTACCGGCTCCCGCCGCCCATGGACTGCCCGGCTGCTCTGCACCAGCTGATGCTGGACTGCTGGCAGAAGGACCGCAACACCCGGCCTCGCTTTGCCGAGATTGTCAACACCCTCGACAAGATGATCCGCAACCCGGCAAGCCTCAAAACTGTGGCTACCATCACCGCTGTGTGAGTCCCCGAGCGCGGTGCCGCATCTGGCCTTCAGGTGGGACCAGAATTCAGGGATTGCGTTCCCACTTCAATGCCTCTCTGTTCCCTTCCAGGCCTTCTCAGCCCCTCCTCGACCGCTCTATCCCTGATTTCACTGCCTTTACCTCAGTAGAAGACTGGCTGAGCGCCGTCAAGATGAGCCAGTACAGAGACAACTTCCTGAGCGCTGGATTCACCTCCCTCCAGCTGGTCGCCCAGATGACATCTGAGTAAGTCTGGTGACACCGCGTGGGTGCTGGCTTGTGGGACCGGTCAGCACAGCTGTCTGTTGACAACCCTCTGTCTGTCTTGCAGGGACCTCCTGAGAATAGGAGTAACGTTGGCTGGGCACCAGAAGAAGATCCTGAACAGCATCCAGTCCATGCGTGTGCAGATGAGTCAGTCTCCGACCTCGATGGCGTGACGTCCCTCGCTCGACAGGGAGGGAACGGGGAGGGCAGGCAACGGAGGTGGGAGGGGAGGAACTGATGGGAGCCGTGGGGCCACAGCTGGAGAGGGGCAGCCATGGCCGGACCGCGAAGGATGTTCCTGGGACTCGCCTCGGCCTGGTGACTTCCATCCCTCACCAACAGAAGCACACTTACCGATGTCACGGGGGGCAGCGTATAAATAAGTATAAATATGTACAAATCATATATTTAAAAAAATGGAAAAAAAAAAAAAGCAAACAAAAAAGACACAAAAATAACAAACCCCAACCAACAATGAAGACAAACCAATGTGCGTTGGGGGGAAACAAACCCAAATCCTAGAGACCAGACTCCAATCCCACCACCAGTGAGCAGTAGTCAAAACTGAGGAGGAAGAGGCAGGGGCTGTTGGGGAAGGGAGTGGCATCACATTGGGTTTCCCATCCAGAGAAGCCTCCGGCAGCGACCGCCTTGATCTTCTTTTCTTCCTTGATTCCCTCCTGTCCCGCTCCCTTCTCTGCTCATGGCCTGGTGGAAGCCTCCGCAGCCGCTGACCGTGGTGTCCAGGTATCGTTCTGCCAACTACCAAAGGACTTCTCTGACCACTGCATGGGGGATCCGACGCAATCCACTTAATGTCTTCATATTGAAGAAGAGATGTACCTTCAATAGAAAAAAACTTTTGGTTTTTTTTCTTTTGCTTGCATTTTTTTGCAAAAAGGAAAAAAAAAAAAAAAAAAAGAAAAAAAAAAAAAAATAATTCCATCATGGCAAATGGAAAGAGGTGTTCCCATGTGTGTGTGTGCGCGCGTGTACGTTGTCAACCTACTGTGGACTTGCTGCTTGCCCGTGACCAGAGATCACCACCGACCCCAATGCAGGCGGGAGGAGGAGGAGTCGCGGTGCGTGGGTACTGGGTTGTGGAGGAGAAGGAGGAGAGATGCTCTGGGGAAGAGACTGCTGAGGCCTCCAGAGCCTCGGGGAATCTGCAGAAGATGGCTATGGAGAACTTTATTTCCCCCATCTTGTGGACCTAAGGATTTTGATATTGAGTTACGGACTTAGGTTTCATGGCTTCAGAGGTAGGTCCGTTTGTCTCGTGCACCTCTCATCCTTTTCTGTATGTTTCTGCTCGCTTCCTTGAAGCCTCTTCCAGTGAATATTTCCCCGTGTTTAATTTGACTTTTTTTAAATTATTATTATTATTTTTTATTGGTTCTACTGCTGGCCTCTTTTGCAAATTGATCTAGTTAAAATTACTAGATGCATGTCAGTGCTTACACAGAATATTGTAAGTCTGGGCAATCTAACTTCCCTCTGTGGATCATGCGGAGAGTTTATAAAATGAATGAACTCTTAATAAGCCTTTTACTTAGCTGACTGTGTGCGACTTGTAGAGATCCATCATTGCCAGCACTGAGGCTGGAAGTGGGAGCATGGACTGGGGGCTGTGGGTGGCTGCTGTAAGGTACTGGGGCTGCATAGTACCTCCTGGCCTTACCATGGTGGCTCAGGTGTCCATAAGAAGCCCTTTACCCTCCCACCATGCAGCAAACATCCATCTGTGCCCTCAAGGTGCTCCATGTCCATCCCCACCACGAGGATCCCCATTGCCCATCCATACTGTGGGGCTGCCCCATGTCTGTACGAAGGGTTTGTCCCACATCCGCGTTGCGGGGATGCCCTGCACCCATGCACACCATGGAGTTGCCTTGTATCCTGAGGGCTGAGCCTGCTTCCTTCACCCATGCCCTGCGTGCCAGAGCTGGGGCCACCAGAACTTGCTCTTGTTGGGCTCCTGCCCTTAGGACATAGGGTGGGAAGGTGGAAGCTGGCACTCTGGCAGAGGATGGGCCACAGCATTGGGTGCTTGTTCTTCCTCTGTTTTCTCCCTGTGACCCATCACAGTCACACAATACAGGTCTGAGCTTGTTTCACTTTGTCTTTCTTTAAGGGGAGCTCAGCAGGGTGAAACACCTGGTTTACAGCACCACTTGTGCTGCTGGCTGGAGGGCTGCCGTGCCTTGGGATCAGCACTGCCCCATTCTGCATGCTGGATGTTGTCACTGCACACAGCATGCAGAAGGGGTGGGTGCCACGCATGCTAACTTGCTGCCTCTCACATTGGTATTCGCTGCTGGTGATGGATCCTTTGTGGGGTTTTTTTTATGATTTCTCTTTTATTAGAAGGAAGCGAAAGGCACTTAAAGGGGCTGATGGTGGTGACACGGGCTAAGTATCAAACCTCTAGCTCTGTGGCTGCACATGTGGGGCTGAGAACAATGTGGCAGCACCGCAGCCTGGTAGCATCAAGCTGCATGCATCTGGCACCCCCTGAACTGCACTGGGGCACACGGTTCCTATGCCCCAGCTTTATCACCAGCCTCATGCTGGAGCCACTGTGATGACACTGAGGCCTGGGGCTGCCCTCTGCAGCAGCATCACACCGGGGCACAGGGCTGGGCAAGGTGTTGGGATGAGGCTGGGCAGTTCCTCTAGGGCTGAAACACGGTTGGCAAGAGAGCTGCTGTTAAGAGGGTGCCCAAGATGGGTCACCATGTCTTGCCTGGCCTGGTGCTTGCAGGGATTTTGGGTGTCCCTTGTCCCTCCAGCCAGAGCTGGGGTGGAAGCATTAGGGCCTGGAGCATCCCAGCACTGGCTGAGCTGAGTGGGTCTGGCTGATGGTCATCACCCCTGGGTTTAGAGGTGTTTGCACACAGAAGATCCCAGGTGCTTGGCCATAGCCGTGCAACTGCATCATCCAGGTCTTTCCAAAAGTCTCTCCCATCAGAGATAGATAGGGAAGCTGTGCTGGTGCTTCAGCGTGGAGCTGGGCAGGAGGCTCTGCCTTGCTGTCACTTGTTCATTGGACCAAGGAGGAATGCAGATTTGGGCCAGCTGGATGCTCTTCAGCCTGCGGGAGACTGCCAAATGGTTTTGGTGAGGAAAGAACAAAAAAAACCCACCCAATCCCAAACGGAAAGTTCCCGTTTTACATCATCCTCTGATCTGTGTTGTGCTTGGCATTGGAGTTCCTTTCCTTGATCCTAAATTGGAAGGGACAGCTTGGAAATGATATTCCTTCTGTGTGTGTCCATGGCAGCTCCTGGGAGTTGGGTGTGAGATCCCCTCTGCTATCCAGATGCGGTGTTTCCCTGGAATACTCTGTCTCCAGTAGGCAGTGGGAGTGGGCTCTGCTCAGCAGGGGGAATAAAAGGCAGGAGCCTGCTTTAGGCATGGAAAAGGAGCGTGTGCTAATAGCAGCATTATGTGCCTCTTTCTAGAAAGGAAAGGAATGCTCTTTGTGCCATTTAATGACCTTCAAATTAACAGTTCTTTGAAAGCACTTATGTATATTTAATTTAAATGTTGCTGCAAGTCAGAGCGGAGCTGGCAATGAAAGCAGCAGGCGGCCGATTTTTAACTAAGAGCGAGCCCAGATCTCTGCTTCTGAGCCTGTTGGCTTCTGGAGTCTGTGCTGCTCCTTTCCCTGCCCCCAGGAACCTGCACCAGCACCTCCCCGTGGTTCTTTATGTGCCATCCCATTCAGCAGCCGATGGAGGAGCAGAGGATGGGGATGGGACTTCATGCTTTCACCCAGGTGCTCCATGTCCCCTTCTGCCACGTCCCCGGGGCACAAAGTCCTGCCGTGCCTCCATCACCAAATCCATCACGTCCTGCAGGGATGGATGCTGATCTTGTAGTGACTGGAGTGCCTCCAACATAATTTTCCAAGAGCTGGAAGGACACCTTCCTGGGCAAATCCTCTTCCTTGGGGATGAGCCAAAGCACCAGGAGGGGTGCTGGGTGGAGTGGCCATGGAGGGGGTCACCCCCTCACAAGGGAGCACTTGTGGAGGTTAATCCAAGCCAAACACCTTATGCATTTAAGTGGATTAGCCCAACGAGGTGCTTCCCAAAACAGACATGCCCTTCCAGAGCAACCGTGGAAGTGGATTAGGCAAAATCTGCTTATGGCTGCATTAACCCCGGATCAGCGTTAGAGGGATTAGCTCAGTTTGTGCTATCCACTTAAAAAATGAATTTGAGTGAGCTCTTCTCCACGTCTCCAAACAAACAAGCCTTGGTCTCCATCCTCACTCCCATTTCTTCCCTCTGGTCCATCTGTCTGGTGTGTGCTCTGCCCAGCAGCAGCTTCCCCGTGGGCAGGGCACGCTCCTCTGCCTGCTGCTTATCCCCAGGGGTCTCATTAGGCAATTGAACCCTCTTGCCAAGGTGGGGAGAGAGGGCAGGGAAATTATGGTCAACATCAGTGCAATTATCAACGGCAATTAGCGCTGCGCAAGGACTGGCAGCGGGTGGTTCAGACCGTGCCAGAGGCTGCCCTTGTCCCTGGGGATGGCTGATGGGGACAGCTCCAGCCAGAGGGATGCCTGTGCTCACAGTGCCTTCCTGGGGGGGTGGCTTCACAAATTTCTATTGCTGCTTGTGCTGTGAGCCGAGATCTCTGAACGTGGCACCAAAATGTATGCATAGTAAATGCACGATAATGACTTTTCCCCTTAGCACCTCAGTCCTGCTTTCCTTCCCCTTTCCTTCCCCTTTCCTTCCCCTTTCCTTCCCCTTTCCTTCCCCTTTCCTCCGTCTTTCCTCCGTCTTTCCTTCCCCTTTCCTCCCTCCCTTCCCCCCTTTCCTTCTCTCCTTTCCACTCCCTCCTTCCTCTCTTTTGTCTCCGTTTTTCTTCCCCTTTCTCACATGCCCCTTTTTCTACCAAGCGCTAAATTACCAAATAAAAGTTTCATTACTACCAGGCTTTGCTAGAAATGATTTTCATTCAGCAGAATGATGAATTTTAATAGGACCAAAATGTCAGCCGCGGCTAGAATTTTTTTTAAAAAGCATTGGCATGTTCACACAGGGGCAGCAATGTCTGGTTATCAGTGCCCAAGCAAAGGGATGCAGCAGTCAATTGCTTTGTTGTTTAACATGTCAGCTTCACATTTCTGCAGTGCAATTGTATATTAAAAGCATCCGCTTTTTGGAAGGGGCTGAGTGAGTGATGGGGTTTGGCTGCTTGGAGAAGGAGGCGCTCCTGAGAGTGATGTTTGGGTTTTGCAGCCTCTAGGCTTTCCCTTGGCAGCTGTCTGTACCTTTGGAAAGAGCAGGTTTTGTTGGATGATGCCTGACTTTTCTGCTTGGTGCTGCCTTCGACGTGGGGGACGGCGAAGAGCATCTATTGAGGGTTGCAGTTTCACTTTGGAAGAGCAGCGGATGGGCTCGGCAGACACCGTTGGGTTTGACCAACGTTGAGCAGCATGGTGGCTCTACAACACGTGCTCTGCAGGGCTGTGCATGGGGACGGCTCCTTCTCACCTCCTGTCCCTCTCTTCCCTTGCAGGGGCACAGAAGCACCGGCAGCACCGCCTCCTCCACCGCCCGTGAGACGAGCAGGGCTGTGAGATGGTGGGACCTGCAGCACCCCGTCCTGTACATAACCCGTGAGCTGTCTGTAACAGGTTTTCACCCCTTGTAATTTCTTTTCATTTTGATTTTTCTTTTTGATTTTTTTTTTTCCTCTCTCTCTCTTTTAATTTTTTTATTTTTTTGCCCCTTCCCCGGTTTGTCAATTGTGTTGAAATTGTCGGAGTTTGTAACGGTAACTTTCAGAGGATATTGTACTAAAGAGAGAATTGCACTCAATAAAAATTATGAAATAAGCTTGGTTCCTTCTCTTCCCCTTCCCAGAGGCGGTCTTTCTGCTGCTGCCTTATCTGCAGCTCAGAGCCCGGTGAACATTGGCCATGAATATTCATTCAGGGAGCTGGCAGCGCTCCATCACTCCTTGACTTACCTCGAGTTTTGCTGCATATCAGATTTGGCTCTCCAGTTTGTAAATGAAGTGACTTTATTCCCACTGATCCCTATCAGAGGTTGCTTGCTGCAAAAAAAAAAAAAAAAAAAAAGCAAAAAAAGCCACGAGAAGGAATTTTCTTGGTACGGGTTTTTACACAGGGTGCATTTCAAAACAGTTGTGTGCAGTCATTCTGGGGAAGCTGTGCTGGAAGTGCTGACTTAGGTGGAAGTGTGTGGTGAGCACAGAGGCTGTGTGCTTTTCCCAGCCCATTGAAGTGCAGTGCTCTCCTGGAACCTATGTATATAGGTTCAGAAATGGGTGCTAACACTGGGACAGTGCATGGGGTGGGTATAAGGACTTAGAATCGTTTGAGTTGGAAGGGGTCCTTAAAGGCCATCTAGCCCAGTTCCCCTGCAGTGAACAGGGACAACTACAGCTCCATCAGATGCTCAGAGCCCTGTCCAGACCGACCTTGAGTGTCTTCAGGGATGGAGCATCCACCACATCTTCCTGTGCGTCTTAGTCTTTGGGTGATGCAGGTGGGGTCAACACGTCCCTGAGGTCTCTGCTGCCCTATGATCCTGCATATGAAGCCCCCAGCAAGGAGGCTGTAGGGTTTCCCAAACCTGGCACCCAGAGGTCGGTGTCCTCATTCTGTCTCTGAGATCATTAAGAGCTGATGTTTCTGATGGCTGCAGTTCCTGCAGGCAGGACTCTGCTGCCTCAGGCTCTGTCTGCATGGATGCCACGAAACCTCGGTGCCTGTGCCATGAAATCCAGCCTTCCCTGGCAGCTCCTCCTGCATACTCAGTGCAAACAGGCAGTGGCTGACTGAGGGCAGAGCTGAGCTTGTTTGTGTGCCCTTAATTGGGCTGATATTTGATTTAACGGGCAAGTGGTGTGGTTTAAATGAATGCTCGTGTTTCTTGACTGCTCTGGGATTTGGGGTGCTGAGAGGATATATCCCTTACACAGGTCACCCGAGGTTCTCCCCTTAAGTACCCAGAAGACATTTACAGCCAGTGCTTAAAGTTCCCAGAGCAACTTATCCGGGAATATCCTTTTAATAGGGTCTGCAGGAGCTGTGCTGACAGCTTAATGGCTGAGCAGGGCTCTGCAGGATGCAGGGTGAGCCCAGCGCTGCTGCTCCATCACTCCCATGAGGCGTCCACACACTGCCATGGATTTCCTTATTGCCAGGAGAAGCTTCTTTCACCTCCTGGCCTGAACAAAATGGCATTTGGGAAGGCCAAGCAGAGGCAAGAACAGTTTTCCTACACTCGCTGCCCAGCACCCAAAGCTGGGGCTGGCTGGGTTGGGTGAGGACAGGGGAACTGCTTTGCCCTACAGTGAGAAGAGGACGGAGGTGGGTTGGGTGCCAAGCACCCCGAGGAGGAGCAGCAATGCTGTGGGGCACATGAGGGTCACCCAGGGTTTGTCCCCATTGTCTGGTGACAGCCACGTGTCACAGCAGTGGGGCACGGGGTGTCCATAAGGCTGCTGGCTGGCACCAGGGATGCAGCATTGAAGGAGGTGGGACAGGCAAGAGCCCATCTTCTCCCACCTCCCCTCCCTGCTGTGCTTGGCAGTGAAAGACAAATAAAAGACAAACCCGAGAGGACTATAGGCTAAATTGTAATTGGAGCAATATGGTCCGGTTATAAAGTTATGTGCCAACCTGCATTAAATGGCAGCATCTGCTGGAGTTATTGGAGGTGCCTCGTCGCCAATTAAAAGCACTTGTTCTTTCCTGAAGGGCTGTGGCTGTACTGGGAGGGCTCAGCCCCAACCCCTCAGTACCTGCAGGGTTTTGGGGCTGCTCTGCAGGGCAGAGGCAGGGCAGTCTGATGGCTGCTCCCTCCTCACTGCCTGTGTCCCACTGCCCCAGGGTAGCACTGCGGGCTGGATGTCCTTGCAGGCCTTTTCTGTGGCTCTCTGCAGGAGCTCTGTCTCAGCCCTGAAACACGATGGACGTGCACCTGGGGGAGGTGACAATGGCGTGTCCAGGCCACCTGTCTGCTGAGCCAGGTGTCTGATGTGTACAGCTCCTCCAGAGCTGGACCTGTGCTGTTGCATTGCGCTGCAGGTGGAGGAAGGGGAGGGATGAGCCAAGTTGGATGCGTGTCTCTGGGTGCTGGTGAAAATCCAAAGTGATTTGGACCGTGGGGTTGTTAATGTACAAAGGTGTTTACTGGCTCACATCTGGCTGGGTTGGTGGCTCCAGTCCCTGGCACGATGGGCACCAATTGGCATTCATCAGGGCGCTTGCTGCAGGAAAGCCAAAGCTGAGCAGGGAACCATCAATCAGGTTCTGCTCAACAAACCCGTGCAACCCGGCTGTCCTGCCAAGTCCCAGAGCTTCCCTGGGTGCTGCTGAGAGCAGGAACATCTGCCAGTGGGAGAGCAAGTGACCAGGAGGTGTCTCGGTGCTATGGCAACTCTCTAAGCCCTAGGTGTTGATTTAATACATTCTGCCACATCCTGGGATGCTTTACAAACCACAGCCCCCGCGCTGAGTGGGAATCGTTCCCCGGCACGAGGAGACCACCTCGGAGGCTGCTGCACTGGGGCTATAAATCCAGTCGTGCTCCTGCCTGCAAGGATCTGAGTGTCCTGGCTGCTGTCAGCCCTGGCAGCAGGGTGGGCTCTGCTCCAGAGGGGAAGAGGAACACTTCAAGCGTGTAAAAAATTCACCCGCAATCCTGATGAAGGGATGCAGTCTGATGTGTGCTGACCCCAGCGCTCGCACAGCCAGCACACGTGGCTCTCTTCATAGCCCCTGAATTGCTTTCCCAGTGGAAAAGCAAGGGAAGGTTGCTCTGCTTTCCAGTAGCTGCTGCCTTCACCTGACTTCCTCTTATCTTAGGAGGATAAATCCCTTTCTTTGCTAGAGGGTAGGTTTAACGTAACATCCTGCTAAGCTTTCTGCAGTCCCAGCCAGCCTGCACCCTCCTCCTGGTCATCCCCATGCCCTGTTCCTGTTCCTTATCTAATTGTGAATCACGGTGGATATTAGGAAAAAAAATCATCTCAGGGCACAGCTGCACAGGGAGGTGGGGAATCACCATCCCTGGAGGTGCTCAGAGCTGTGGGGATGCGGCACTGAGGGGCATGGGCAATGGGCACGGTGGGCTGGGGTTGGACCTGGGGATCTGAGGGGTCTTTTCCAGCCTCAATGGTTCTGTGAAATGCAACTTCAGGGTTACAGGCACCAGATTTTGCAGTAGCCCATAGGCTAGCAAGGCAGGAGGCAGTACCAGCTGTGTAGGACCTCAAGCCTAAATAGCCATTAGCATCAGGCTGGCCTTGATTAAGCCTGATGGCAGGTGTGTTATCCAAGGCTGAGCGGACGTTGGAAGTTTGTTTCACCTCCTTTAAGTAGGCATCCCTTTTTAAAGTGAAGAATCAAACGAAGGGTGCTGTGCTGTTCCAGGTACCTTCATGGTTGCATATTGTGAAGAGGCTAAGGCGGGCTGCTGAAAAATCACCTGGAAGAAGTTGGGTAAGTCTTGGCTGTGCTTTTCAGGAAGATTTTCTGAGCGTGTGGGGCTCTTGGTCAGAGGTGTGGATCTTCTGATAGCCTGAGTGAAGTACAGCGCGAGCTGCAGGACTTACTGGAGCATCTCTTGCAGCACGTTCGTGTGCTCTGGAGCAGGCACGGTGCAGGCACCAGGGAGCCTCTTCTCTTATTCCTATCCCTTGTTAGGGGCAGTCTAAAGCGAGGCTGAGCGGTCTGACCCACGCCTTGGTTTGTGCTGCCTGTCCCTCCTTGCTCTCTAGGCACGTGTTAGATCAGCGCTGCTTTTAGCTCGGGGTGAATCTGAACTGAAGAATGCTGTGTGCGATAGCCAGGAACGAGCTCGGGGCTGGGAGCGGCGGAGCCTTACTTATGGCAGGGTGAGCTGTGCTAATAAGCCCTTCCTGAGCCGCTCTGCATGGGGTGATGGGCAGAATCGCCTCCGAGCCTGGGTTAATGAGCACGGCTGGCCGCAGTACGGCCACAGCCCTGCCTGTGAGGAGCAGAGTGCTGGCTGTTGCCGGCAGGGAGCTGCGGCTGCTCTGCTGGAAGAGGTGGCAAGAGCCGCATTGCTGAGCCAGAGGAGCAGCCCAGGGAGAAAGCAGCGCCTGTTTGCAGCCTGTTCTCCCCAGGAGCCTGGGACTGCAGTGCTGTGAGGGGGGTGCAAGGTGCTGCTATTGCTCGCAGGCACAGGCTTCTCTTCTCCAACCCATCTTCTGCTCTGTGCTGCAAGCTGGCTCTGGTGCTTACAGCTCCTCTCCGAGCACATGGGTTCTCAGGGAGGTGGCAGCGGGGCCCTACAGCAGCTCTCAGCATCGCAAAGCATATCAACAAAACCATACTAATTCAAGGCCAGGCTGGACGTGGCTCTGGGCAGCCTGGTCTGGTGGATGGTGACCCTGCACGTAGCAGGGGGTTGGAACTGGATGATCATTGTGGTCCTTTTCAACCCAGGCCATTCTGTGATTCTAAATCCAATGATACCCAAGGGAACCTGCAGCCAGGTGTGTGCCCACTGCCTGCCAGGGCTCTGGGAGACAGAGGCTCTGCTGTCTCAGTGCCACGGTGTGCACAGCTCTTCCGTCAGCAGCACGTTGCTGCGGCTTTGGAGCCGCACCGCGTGCCCTCCCGTCTGCGCAGAGCTGCGGTGGGATGTGCTCTCATTAGATAGCAGACAGCAGCACGGATGGCCGTGACAAGCAGCAATTATGGCACTGACAAAATAAAAGTTTGGAGTTGTTTTGCAAATATTTTTTTCTTTGAAGCCTGCGATACGGCAGCAGAAGTAGGCGTAATTACACATAAAAATGTATCTCCTTTATAGTCTTTTAATTATCTACTCAGGTGAGCCATAATTTGAGGGGGGGGAAGCTTTAAATCTGTTCACTTCTTATATTAAAAAAAAATGAGGTGGGAGAGCGTTATCTTAATGTAATTATGAGGAGATACAGTTGGATGGATGAACTGGAGAGCAGGGATCTGTGCTGCAATCCAGAGACCCCGTGTTCTGCTTCCTCCTCCAGCACCGCCTGCATCCTTTCTCCTTGCCTGCTGTTGGTGGAGATCCTGTAGGAACTGTAGAAGGCATTCGAGGCCAGGCTGGATGTGGCTCTGGGCAGCCTGGTCTGCTGGTTGGTGACCCTGCATGTAGCAGGGGGTTAGAGCTAGTTGAGCATTGTGGTCCTTTTCAACCCAGGCCATTCTATGATTCCATTCTATACATTGCATCCTCCAAGCAAGCTCAGATGGGTTGAGATGGGACTTGATTCCTGTGATGCTAAACCCGTCTGACAGCCTTTTGCTGTGCTGCTCTTGGATGAGGTAGCTTTTAAAAGACGGTATTTCCATCAAACTTTCCAAGAGCACAATGAGTGCCGAGCTTTGATTTTCTTATAATGGCTCCTCAGAGCCTCGGTTGAGATGAAAACCCATCTTTTTTGAGCTGTGTGCTCAGCGGTGTGATGTGTGTGTCCTGTAAAGCTTGCAAGTGGATAGGAAATCCGTCTCCTGGGAAAGCAAGCTAAGGCTCAGGGCAATAAGGTTATGCAGTGCTGTGGGTGCTCCTATAACTTGCACAGCAACCCATGCCCACCTCTCCCTGAGACTCCTTAGGAAACGGGAGCTGATTGTGCCTGTGTGTGTGCTTTCCCAGGAAGCCAGAAGGCCTTGCTGCCTTTCTGCTCTTCTTCCGTTATCATGAATGTCAAGCATTGTACAAACAGAGGCACTAAATGTCAGATCCTGTCCCTACAAGCCCTGCTTGTAATTTGAATGCTCAGACATGCTCTGTGGTCATCTTGCTCCCGTTTCCTTCCTCCGATAAGCTGTGTCCCTTGCACCGCTGTGCTCTGAGCCATGGAGCTGTGCTCTTTGTGCAGCTGTGGGCTTTCACCTCAGTGCCTCCATCCTCTGTCCCAGCTGCTTGAAATGCTTTGGATCAGCTCTCTGCCTGGCCGTCCTCTTTAGGGATGCTGCTGTACATCCCAGTGAGGAGCTCAGCTCCCGGTGACTCTGCTCTGTGGCGGTCTGGTTTGTGCCCTGAGAGGGATAACAAAGCTTCCCCATCTCTGTGGTATTGCTTGGTGCCTATCCAGGCACTGAGCTAGCCCCTTTTCCACCCTTGCAATGCGCTTGGTGAGAGCAGGCTGCCAGCTCTCTGCTTGCTCGTCCTTGAAGCTTTTCCCTAGGCACAGAGAATGGGCCAATTCCACGTGCACCGGTGACACACAACTCTCAGCTATGTTCCACTTGGTGCCTTTGAGGTGGGGTTTCTCCCTTGCACGGTGCCGCTGACGCGCAGTAAAATAACACATAAAACACATGCGATATTTGCTTTGAGTTATTGTGTGCTGATGCCCAGAAATTTGGAACTCGCTGTGTGTTCAGTGCAGGCTCACAGGATGCATTTTAATAATTACAAACGAACCTGTGGCCAAAAGATGTGAGCACACCTGTAATGAATGCTGATGCTGCCATTCCCCGCAGAACGCCGATAATCGCATCTGTTGGTGCATTAGAGCTGATTTAGGGGTAAGCAATGGCTTCAATCTGAATTTGCTTTACTACCTATTGACTGCAGCAGGCAGCCTTTTCTATTATTGAAATATTTGTAAATATTTCACCAGGCTGAGGTTTTGGTTTTATGGCGTGTCGTTGTTTTGTTGTTGTTTTATTTATTGTGAATTGACAGTGCTGGCGTTGGCCCACCATCTCACCCGAGGAACTCATGGCTGTCCCCCACTCACCTCCTTTTGTCACAGTAATTGTTCTTCCCACAGTGCCTGCCGCGTGGTTGGTAAGCTTATTTCAGGCATCAAGGTGGGGATTAGTGAGAGCGCTGCCTATTGTGTGAAGGTTCGTGCTATTTAAAATTGGAAATAGAACAAAGGCATTTCAGTTCCAGCCCCTCTCTGGATGGGTAGAGCAGCACTTGCTGATACAGTCCAGGAAATGTGTGGGGAAAAGCAGAATTTCTGTTGTTTTTTTGTTGTTGCTGTGCGTTCCTTGGCCTTCATCCAGCCTGGGATGGGGCAGGCTGGGGTGCTGACATCCCCTTGGTTGAGGGGCTGGGGAGGGGGAACTTAATAAGGGAGAGTCCTGGGGACCCTTCACGCACGAGAATGGGGCTCTGGGTGCTGCTCCCTGCCCGTGCATCCCATCCCTGCAGCCAAAGGAGCAAAGAGCGTGGGGTGCGGATGTGTGCGTGTAGGGGGTGGTGAGGAACTCCAGATACACAAAAGCTGGAGCAGCCACAAGCAGCTGTAACCTTAGCAACAGTGTCTCAGGATTTGAATGTAATTATACCTCAAACGTGATAAACACTCCGAAGGACTCCTTATGTGGAGATCATACTAAACAAGTCTTTGAAATTGCCCTCATCAAATATTGATGGAGGGAGAGTTTAAAAAATAAAATAAATGGAAGCACCCAAAAAAAGAGAGAGAAAAGGTGAAGCCGTGCTCTTGCCCATGGGCTGTGGGTTAATGGGAGCCTGTTGGCTGGGGCAAGCCCCACCAATAGCTTCAGCTCACAACAAAATTAACAGCGAGGGTGGGAGGATAAGAGGAATAAAACCATCAGGTGAGGCAGCCTGCATCGATTGGTATTTTGTTTTACGTTCGGCGCGCAGGAAAAGCGATCCCAATAAACACCATCTATCTTCCTCAGCCGTGGTGAGGGAGGTTTAATTGCTGCAGGAGGGAGAAGGGGCGGTCCTGCTGGGCCGCCGGCATCCCATCCTGCTGGTGGGGAGGGCAGGTGGCAGCTGTTTTCTGTGCCGTGGGTCATCAGGGAGCGTCGGGAAGATGCAGGCTGGGGAGAACAAATGTTGTCTGCTGAATTGAGAGCTGGGAGGAGCTTCTGCTGTTCTGAGTTTGCTGAGTTGAGAGCAGAGGATAGGCAAACTGCACGTGGTTGCCATTGTGCCCTTTGAGTGGTCCTGAGCGTTGAGTGCTTGTGCGTGGGATGCTGTCACCTGGGCTGATAGGCACCCAGGAGGTAAAGGAGCACCTGCATTGCTGCTGGGGCTCTGGGATGGCTTCCTCGGGCTGTACCGTCTATTGTATGGTAAGCATTTGCAGAGTAAACCTAGGTGGCAGCTGGAGCCTTGAAGGGCTTTGCCATGGAGCAGCGACCAGTGCTGCGGTCAGGAGCTACTGCAGGTGCAGCTAGGGGCAAGAGGGATGCTTCCACATCTTAGTGGGAGTGATGGAGGCATGGGAGTGTGCTGGAGAGATCATTGGTATCTCTGGTGGCAAAAATAACCACATGCATCCTACAGGATGGCTGCAGCCTGCAGAGCACCTCTCAGGGTGGACTTGGCTGACACTTGAGCAGTAAGCAAGCTCCAGCCACCCAGATCTGTGGAGCCAATGATATGCCAGCTCTGGCAAAGGTTTCAGAGCGTGTGACCTAAAAAGTGGCACCCATACTGCATGCCCACGGGTCTGGTGTCCTTAGCTCTGTGCCACAGCCAACACACGGCCGACTCTTTGCCAAAAACCATTGGCCAAGCTGCAATGCACCGAATCCTTGTTGAGCACTGCTGGCTATTTTACAGGCTGCTTATAAACAGCTGAAAACCTCTGTAGCGCTCATGCTGAGTATTACTTACTGATGACATAGCTGGCAGAGGAAATAAAGGGGAATTCCATCTTTACAGAGCTTTGCGTGTGTTGGTGGGGTTGGGGGTGCAGCTTGGAGGGTGATGTTGGGCAACACAAGTTGGCTATGGCTGTTGGGTGGAGGTGTTGGCTGAACAGCGTAGAGGGTCGGGGGAAAGAACTGATGGCTGTTGACTTATTTTGCAAATGACTTAAAGAAAACAGCACTGAACTGAAGGCTGCTCTGCCTTCTGTGGAGCTTCTGCCTGAAGCTGCTCTCCATCCAAGAGCAACTAGAGCAGAACCTGTGTAGCTTGTGATGGTGAGCAGTTCTTGTTGGATGGACCAGGAAATAGGGGGCTGGACAACACGCTGTATTGGAAGCCTCTGAGAAGGGATCTGTGATGCTTTGTTGCATCTTTTGGTTAAAGACAATTAAATATTGCAGCTTTCTTTCCTAGTGAAAATTACCGTTAATTTCCCTTTGTGGAGCCTTTGGAAGGGAAGGAAGAAGATTCCTTTGGGTTCTGATGGAGCATCCCTGGAAAATGCTCCTGTCATCAGCAGCTGGTCAGATCCTTCTGAAGGGGAATCAGTGCACTGCAGAACTGAGAGGTGTGAGAAGGAGGGCAAATGCGCACAACCAGCCAGTGTGTGCAAGGCAGTAATGCCAAGCCAGGTTAGAAATGATGCTTTGTCCTGAACTCCCAGGCTGAGCAGGCAAGCAGAAGCCCAGCTTAGGAGCTGCAGCTCCCGGGAGCGTTCCCCAGTGGTTCCTCTAAAGGTTAATTCTCCTTTGGAAGTGCCTAGAAGGAAACCTGGAGTGTTCAGAGAAAATTAGGCTCAGTACAAAAAGGTTTTTAAGTTTGTGAGGCTTTTTTTCAGGAGTCTTTGCTTTTTAAATGTTAAAATTTGCTCCTATTCATTTCCTTTTTTGAGAAATAAAATAAAATGGGGGAAAAAAAAACACACCTCCTAAGCTTGCCCCCCAGTGCAGGGGCACAAAGAGAGAGCCGTTCCTAGAGTCAGTAGCAGGGTACGCCGCGATTCCTCCTGCTCCAAGGTGGCAGAATAAAGAGCTCCCGCAGTAATCTTTTTTCTAAGAGTTGCATTGTTAAAACCTTCCTTAGGGAAATCCAGGGAGCATAATTGCTCTGGTCTGACTCTGCCCGCTGAGCCGCTTGAATTAAGTGGGTGTTTTGGCATCCTGAGCAGAGCCTTGTGGGAAGTGACCTTCGCCTTCCGCCGCTGCACTCTGCAACCTGCCGCTAATTAGGATGGAGAGAGCCCTGCTTTGTTTCCAAATACTAGTTTACCTCTGTCTTAGCTTTCTGCCGGGAGCTGACCGCGTGACTCGGTGCATAATGAACGGGGCGCAGCAGATGGTAGCGCTCCGGAGCCACCAAACACAACTTGTAACACCACAAAGCCGAGCGGGAGGGAGAGGTCGGGCTTTGAGCCGCTCGCTGAGCCTATTCACTGCAAAGCATCTCATTACCCAGCGTTGGAATTAATGGCTGAAACAGCGCTTTGTTGGAGGGAAATTTTCTTTTCTGTGGTTGTTCGCATGGGGTATCTTGCAAACTTGGGGGGGGTCTGGTTGAGGAGCGGCTTGGTGGGCATCGGATGGGCAGGTTGGAGCATTTGCCCCAAGGTCACATCTCTGTGCAGTGAGAGTTGCTTCAGCACCGAGCATCGCATCGTGCAGAGGAGGAGTTCCTGCCTTTTGGAAGGCTTCTTGCTTCCAACTTGAGAGGAGAAAAGGAGGGGGGGGGGAAAAAAAGGACAAAGAAAATGAAGTTTTCAAAGGTAAAATGCAGCAATTCCCCGGCGGGAGAAGCGGGAAGATGGAGCACTTAGAAGGTTTAAGCCAAATTTGCTCCCAAAGAGGATTAGTTAAACTGTGCTAAATTTCTATGTGAACGCCCTCATTCAAATGTAATCCGGTTTATCTTAATTTGCTTTGGAAATGAATTCAGTAAACCCAATTAATGTCACTTCAATTCTGAGCGAGAGCATCCCCATAGGGATTTACTAACTTTGCATTAATCCACTTTAAATTTGCACCTTCAACTAATACCCACAAACTTTACTCAGCACTCCTTGTTTGACATCTGGAGACGAGCAAACGTAACCCATCAGGAACCTGACAGATTGATGGGGATGTGCTGCAGACCTCTGCCTGAGCTCTTGAAACACCGCAACTCTTCTGAGAAGCGCTGCATCCAGGGCTGAGGAGCGTTGGGCACAGGAGTCAGCTCGTGAAGCAGCAGGGTCCTTGGAGGAGAGGGCTCCGTGCACGGCGCTGGGATGGCTCAGCTCATCTGCGCAGAGCAAAATCGCAACAACCGCAGCTTCAGGCAGCAAGCAGGCGGCTGGGTTTGCTCGCCTCTGCTGCAAACCACTTCACAGCCTGCTGACACACGTAGCACCATGAACCCCAGCAACCCGACAGTCCTGCAGGGCTGGAGCTTGCTGCAGTGAAAGTCTGCAGGTGGTGTGGTGGGCTGGAGGAGCAGTGCTCAGCCTCCCAAAGGGCACAGTCTGCCCTCAGCTTGCTTACTGCTGACCCAGGGGTTGCACAGCCTTGTTTACCAAGCGCTGCTGCGGTGATAAAGAGGTGGTTTGGCTGGAAGGCATCTTTATGTGAACATAATGCACTTGGCCCTGCTTGGAGATAAGGGATGGGGAGGGCTGGCTGACATTTTGAAGCCAGCCCTGCCCCTACGCAGGAGGCAGTAGAGGAGAAGGGGAGGCTCCAGGGATGGAAAGCAGGAGGGTGTGGAGCCCTGCACGGAGCTTTTCTCTCACAGATGTGTGGGAGGCCTGCTCTGATGTGGCCAGCACAGGAGCAGCTGAGAAAAGCAGAGGACAGGGCACAACAGCATGTGATGGCTGCCACCAGCCCTGCACTTCCCAGTGCAGGAGGAAAATGCTTTGGGTTGTGTGTGGGCAAGCAGCTATGGGCTTGTCAGTGTGTAGCAAGGCTCCAAGCACGTACCTGCACAGACAGGCAAGCTCCATCGATCAGAGGGCAGAGTGAATGGCCTCACACTTTGCATGTGTGGTGTGAAAGGAGGACTCCAACAGCTGCTGGATCAGCCCCTGGTGCTGGAGGCTCTGCTGGGCCCCTGCTTTGCAGAGGGGCTTCCTTCAGAGCCCTCTCATTCACGCTGCAGCTGTGCCCTGTCCTACTGCCCTCTGGAGAGTGATGCTCCAACATGCAGTTTTTAGGGGCTTGCTCCCTGGTGGTGCTCTCTCACAGCTTGTGCTGGTGCTGGATCTCCAGGCATACCTTCCATGCAAAGTAGCTGGACTCCAAGGATCTAAGAAGATGGATGGATAAAAGCTGTTGCTCTAGGGAAGAGCCTAAGTGGGCCGAGCCATGTTGTGTTTGTGCTTCTGCTTCCTCCACAAAGGTGAACAGCAGCTCTGAGGATAGCTGAACTCTTCTTGGGAAGGCAGAATGTGTATGGGGAGTGCATGGGAGCAAATGGGATGGGGTGGAGGTAACACAAGCAAGATACACATCTCACTGAAACCTGTCTGAAGCGCTCAAATGAACTCAGCTTTTGTGCCAGGTGAGAGGGAGCAGCCTGGCCTTAATGCAGTGGTATGAAGATGCTCGTGTCCCAGCTCAGGCCCTTTATGCACCCCCAGCCAAGCAGCACATCTCTATTTTGTTTTGTTTTGTTTTATTTTCCTCCTTGGCAAGGTATGAGCACCATGAGAACAGAGCTGAGCCATAGGTTAGAACTGTGAAGGGATAACAGTTTGGAGATTATGAAACAATTCTCTTGACTCCTTCCTCTGTGTTGGTGATGAAGAAGGGCTGGGAGAGAGCTGTTCATTGAATTGGGCCTGTTTTTGCAAAAGTCTTTAGGAAGTCTGCAGAAACTCTCCATGAGCTAATTGTCCACCAGCTTATTCTCACCTCTCTCCTCTTGATGTCTGTGGAGCTTGGTTGTTTCGTGCCAGCTGAGAACTTCACCTAAATGAAAGCACCCAGGTGATGGGGGGGAGGTTGATAAAGCTCATAGGTCACGATGTGGACCTGGGTGGCCTGAACATTACACAGAGTGCTAATTTGCTGCCAGCATCAGCACGCCCTTTAGCTGTGCCTGTGCTGAGATGCAGTCAGGTAGCAGAGGTGTCTGCCTGAGCGCGGGAGCTGTGAGCAACGGCTGATGATGCCGGCATCCTCCTTTTGTGCTGCGTGAGTGTCGTCCTACGTAGGCTTTCTAGGAATTGCTTCTCGGCGAGGCAGAGCGAGGCTGGGTCTGCCTACCTGCCATCTCCTCTGCTCCTCACCAGAACTTCCTCGTGTCCCTGGGTGCTGCTGAGCAAAACTGACGCTTGGATAGAAGCGCCGAGTTGGCAACTTTTAATATCGCTGAAACATAATCAGCTTTTGCTTCTACAGCAATTAGCATGTTATTACCCATAATGTTTTGCATGGCAATTTTGTTGTAAACATTTGTACTAATTCACCATAACCTAATTATTTTTATGACATGTAATTATGAAGTATTTTTGGAGGAGGAATGGTTTCATTTTCTATTTATACTATTATTTCCTGGAAACAGCAGCTATTTTGAACACCAGGAAAAACATTTCCCCCCCCCCATCTCCAATTAGACTTTTTAATTTTATTTACTGCCACAACTTGTCTGGCTAGCTCAGTAGCTTGGACTGTGCTGTTGTGGAGAAGTGTGATGGATTCTGGGAGAGATTAATTGTGCTTTAATTTGTGGTAGCATAAC
The DNA here is from genome assembly GCA_035772895.1 of Perdix hodgsoniae. Taxonomy (NCBI): domain Eukaryota; kingdom Metazoa; phylum Chordata; class Aves; order Galliformes; family Phasianidae; genus Perdix; species Perdix hodgsoniae. The sequence goes on from JAPSGF010000065.1 coordinate 3,093,295, forward strand.
ACTTAGGTGGAAGAACATCACAGGTGGCTTTCTTCACTGCTTGGTGGGTAGGTGTGATGAGCCCCAGTTACAGCATCTGCTGTGGTGTCCCTTTTCTATGTAGTTAAGGAGAGAGTGATTAGGTGAAGCTGTTGCCATTGGGATTTGCCTTGCAGGAATGCAACCAGCCTGAATGCAGGATTTCTCGTGGAAGATCCTGGTGGTTTTTTGGTGTTGGGAACGTGCTGAAGATTTGGGAGGGCTGCTGTCCCTGGCAACAGAAACTGCCCAGCCTGCCTTCTGGCTTTGCGTGACTGAGAGAATGGGGATGTAGGGTAAAAATCATAGAATCCTAGAATGGCCTGGGTTGTAAAGGATGTTCATCTAGTTTCAACCCCCCCCCCCGCTATGTGCAGGGTCGCCAACCACCAGACCGGGCTGCCCAGAGCCACATCCAGCCTGTGCACCAGTAGGTATGTGGGGATGCCTGGCTCCATGCCTAAAGACTGGGATATGGGCAGAACAAGAGCGAGGGGGAAAAGCCTGGGCTTCAGTACCAGCGCCAGAGAAAGATCCAGAATCCACAGAGGCAAATACAAAAGTAGTGTGTGAAACGCAGCGGTGGGGGATTCCATTTTCAGGGAACCTCGTGGGATGATGTGAGAGGTAATCTCGAATCCCTGCAGCGGGGGAGGAAATTGAATTTGTCTTAGCCGCTCCCCACGTGTATTCTGCTCACTTGGTTATTGCAGCAGGCAGGGAGCTGCTCACCCTGCTTTAAAAGGTTGCGGCAGCAATCACGCTGCTGTGTGTTGCACATGCTCAGCCAGCATCCCATGGCAAGAGGCCTCCCTTAATCTCATTCACGGAGCTGCCGTATAGAAAACGTTCAGATTTCAGTCTTAATCTTAACAAGTATGAAAGTTGGCAGGCTGAAAGGCTGTATGTCTTGCCTGATCCCCAGTCTGGAAAGGCCTCAAAAAGGAGCCATGTGTAGCGCATTGACATGCTAGAAGGCTTTCTACCAAAAAATGCTTTGTTAGATGGCTGCATGTCATCTAAATGAGATTTATTTCAATGCCTGTCATGACAGTTGAAGCTGTAACGATCTCAGCGATTGCCTACCCTTGTGGTCGCAAAAGCTTTGGATGTTGAACACTGAGCTGTGTGAGAGGTGAGCATCCTGGGCCGCGTCTGTGTATCTGTGCAGGGTGGTGGCCATGCTGAGCATGTTAAGTGTTACAGGCAGACTGCTGCCTCAGAAGCTGCCTAAAATTATCTGTTGATCTTGTGATGGTGATGAGGAATGTGGAAATTGGGTTAAGGAAAACTCGGTAGCTTTTTAAAATCATTCCCTGTGCTGGATATTAGTGCGAAGACACACGTCCAGCAAGCCTGCGAGTGATCGCAGGTGCAGATCTGAAATGATACAGTGATTTTTGTCACTGCAGGACCTGAGAATTGAAGTGGGCTGGAATGTGGAGATTTTCAGCAGCTTTTCGCCCCCTCTCCTTGAATACTAACAGCCTCCAAAGAATTCCCTCCTAAGTGACTTGTCCAGCTTAAACAAGGTTGCTTTATTTTCGGGCTATTCATTGCCTGTCAGAGCAGAGAAGGTGACTTACAAAGTACTTTCATCTCCCAAACCCAGTGTTATCCTTGATCTTTCTGCAGAAGTAATGAATTGAGATTCTGCTGTAACGTCTGTCTTATGAAATATCTTGAAAGTGAACTCTGCACCGAGCTGTGATCCGGCTGATACTGTAACTGAGGTTTGCATTGGCAGAGTGCTTTGTGCTCTAATGTTTGCTGTGGTGGTTTTTCTTCTTCCCAGGGATTGTGCACGAACGAGGTTATTTGTACATCTACAAATGGTTAAATGTGTCCAAGCTTGGTATCCTACTCGGTGCTTACCAGCTGGACTTCCTTACAGGCACCTCTGTTAGGCATGTTGGCAGGGAACTTGGGAAGATCCCAGGCGGCTGACAATCATTTCTCCATCCCACTGATAACACAGGAGGATCCCTTTTGTGTGTGAGCTCTCTGTACAGAAACTGTAGGTCATTAGCAAGACAAGTGTAGCTGGAATTGATGACAACGAGCCAGTCCTGCTATTCTAGCAGGTCTAAGGAACTGTACATTTACCCTGAATGGGAGCAAATAGGAGGACATTTCTGTACTTCCAAGGTATCTCGTGAAGGGATCAGGCTGTTTGTTTGGCTTAGTCTAATATTACAGAGGTCAGGAAATTGGAAACAGCAGTTCATTGCAGTGGAAGAGTTTGCTAGCTTATAACTGGAAATAACAGTCAAGAAGCCTCTGATATGCTTTGATATTCTAGGAGTTATCTATCAGGTTGTGTTGCTGCTTTGTTTTGTTTTGTTGGCGTTTTTTTTCTTTTTTTGGTGTAAACAGGCAAAAATATAAATCAGACAGAGGTAAAAGGTCACATCTCCTGTATCAAGAATCTTATAAAAAATCCATCCCTTACCCCTGCTGCAGGCCTTATGAAGACTGAGTTAACTGCCTTTAAAGATTGCAGGAGCCGTATCATCTGTGCAAGTAGCCAGGTCAGTATCGTAGAAGTGGAACACCCCCAGCATGTCTCATCTGCCTCAGCTCTGCTGACAAAGCACGTTCCCCTCAGCCTTTGACATAACCTGATGTGCTGCACGCTTTACATATATGGAAAAATACTTTTTCTATTAGCATATATTGCTGCAAGGCTCGGCAGAAGGGGGATGGAGGCAGCAGCTTGCAGCGGGCGATCCTCTTGAAGCAGCTGTCTTAGTGCTTGTCAAAACAGACTGTAAAATGACTTTCAAAGGTCGTGCACGTGTCAGAAGGTTATTCTGCAGTGTACTGATCTGTGTCAGCTCGGCTGCGAATGAAACTAAATGCAGAGCTGACAGGTATCCGAAAGCCCAAAAGCCAAACGTGCACCATCTCGTAACGGCCACGAATTTCATTTATTTGCTGTGATTATGCCTGAAACGTGCTGGTGGGTTCTGCAGCGCCAGGATATTGAGGAGAAACTGCAGGAGCCGACAGATGGGCTCGTATGTGTGCGAGAGAACGGCTGAGGTGTAAGTGCTCAGAATTTATGGTGGCCATAAAGACCTGTGGAAATGATTGATCCTGCTCATTGCGCACGCAGATAATGGCAGATATTAATATAAAACAATAACCGATAGCCTCTGATCTAGGAATTAAATTTCTCCTTCCATGATGTCATTATGATGTCATGCTTTATGGCCTATAATTTTGAAATCCATCTGGGCCCAGGGCTGTTGTCACCACGCTGAGGTTCGTGCGTATGGCACCGTGCAGCGCGTCAGCTCCTGGCTCTGATGGCACTGACTGAACTGTTGGGCTGTGCTTTTCATTTAATCTCTTTCTTTCCTCGTGACTGTGATTTAAGGTGCCTTCCTCTCCTCATAGGAAAGTTACAGCTTTCTTGGGCTATATTGTGTTCTAGCCCAACTACTGCTGCTCTGTGTAAACTGGCAGGGCCTGCGGAGAGCACAGTTCTTGGATGCAGTTTTCTCAGTAAAAATGTGGATTCTGTAGCCTGGAGGTCCTTGTTGGGGTGAGAGTGATTATTAGGGGATGAGAGGTTTTAGGGAACCATTGTGGTGTTCAGTCCCCATGGTGATATGCAGGTGCCCACCATGGTGGGCGATGGGGTCAGGCCGGACCTACAGTCCTGCCTGCCCAAGGACCTCCCTGTGCTCAGGCCAGCTTCTGCCATGCTCAGAACTAGGGAAGGCCTGGGCAAACAACCTGCTCACGTCCTCCATCCCCTTCCTTTCAGCCCAAGAGGACTCCTGGGCTATCTCTGAACTCCAGCCTCAGCAGGCCAGTTGTTTCCTTTCCAAGTGTCTGTCAGCACGCAGCAGTCCCCTTCAGACCTCCATCTGTAAGCCAGCATGCTGGTTATGTTGAAGAGAGAGGATTATTCTGAAGCGACGCCTGTGTCCCATCCTCCCTTCAGCCGCTCCCCCAGCTGGCTGGCTGGTATCTGGATTCCCTGTGACAGAAGGGTAGGCGCAGGAGCAAAGTCTGTCATTTTTCTGCAAAGCCTGTGCTAGCAGATTGCAGAGTTTTCTGTCAGTTCATTAATTACGGGGGCTTTAACTTCCGAGACTAGCAAACACTGGAAATACCGAGGTTGCTTCTCAGATGTTATAAATAACCTGTTGGATAGCTCTGAATTGGTAGAGATAACTTGGAAGCTGCCAGGCTTCCCTTGTAGTACCTGCAGCTCTTCTGTGACGTGGCTCAGAGCAGCATTAATTGAGGAGCCAGCGCTTTGCTGGCAGTGCAGCTCGAGCGCTGCGGAAGCAGCAAAGAGTAAATGTGGGTCCTGGAGTGATGAGTTGTGCTTGGTGTGAGCCTTCTGCCAGGGCGTGAGCATACAGGAACCACCGTCCTGAGGTAAACTGATGCTCTTTTGGGACTGTGGCTGAACCGTTGTCTCGAGACCGTACCAGGAAACCTTAGCAAGTTGACAGCAAAACTCTCACTGATGTTGTGAGTTTAGTCTCTTTGCTGGCTGCCAGCTACTGCAGGAAGAAAAGCAAATCAAAAGCACGAGCAGCAGAAGCAATGACACTGATGAGGGGGGAAAAAAGCCCCTGCGGTGCAGCTGGCTACCTCTGGCTACTTGCTCAATGCAACAGCACCAGAGAGGAAATTCCTTCCCAGTGCTCACAGGTGATCAGCTTACACACTGAAGCATGAAGTTTGATTACCCTTGTAACATTTTATTAGCTTGCATAGCTGCAAATGTTATTAATGCTCATAAAATTATCCAGTCCCTTAAAATGTCTGTTCCACTGGTGCGCGTCTCCATGGCTTCCTGGGCAGTGGATTCCAGAAGTGACTGTACTGGGTCAAGTCGTATTTCTCTTTTATTTGTCTCAAATCTACAGCCTTTCTGTTCCAGCAAGTACCCTCTGTTTCCCTTTTAATTTAAGGGGCAGGCTGATGTGAAGCAGCCCACTGATTTTTGCTGCAAGCGTTGCTCTTTTCTACTGCAGTCTGCCCTTCCCCTTCTTCCTTCAGTTTAGGAGCACACGAATGTGCCCCATAGCCCTTGGTCAGGAGGGACCTGTCTGTATGTGTGTGTTACACATCCATCCCCAGCCCTCATTGCTCCTTTGGTAGGATGACAGGTATCTGAGCCATGCTGCTGTTTCTGTAGGGAAAAAAGAGTCCATGCTCCAGAGAGGAGGTAGCCAGACAAGCCTGGCAGGGCTGTGTGTGTGTGCAAGGCTCAGACTGGAACCTGTTTCATAGGCAGAATTTCTTTCTCAGCTTTGGCACGCCATTCATCTTTGTGTGAATCAAAGGTTCTGCATGGCACGTGCACTAGCTCAGCTGGTGACCCTGAATCCAGTGTAACCTGGGATTCTGTTTGCTCTCTGGATGCGTTATCTCCCGAATCTGAACAGCTTGATTGGAAAGCCCATGATGTGAAAGGTGACAGTAATTTGAAAGATACGACAGATTGGTGAAAGCCAGGTGTGGTTTTTGTTTTCTGTTTGCAGATAAATACATGTATCATTACTTAAAAGCAGATGTAGATGCACCCATCCACGGAGATGTGTCTGTGTAGACATGCATATACAGACACAAGCAGGCATCTTGCTGGCTGACTTGGGTGCGAGTGGCTTGCTGCAGGGGACCACCATCCCTTACTCCGTATCTATGAAGGATGCTCTCAGAGGCACAGTAATAACAGGGAAGAAAAATGTTGCTCTCGGCCGTGTGTCAGCAGACCTCAGACACGTTGGGGCCCATGTTTCCAGACAAACCTTTTTAGCTAATGAGCTCAGTAAAAAAAATCTATTTCTCTTCTTAAATTCGCTGTCATCCATCTACCTAATAGAGTCAAGCAGCTATATATTGTGTGTGGGATATGCAGTGCATCGTCACTCTGCAGTGTTTATCTCATCACTCCCAGCCTGGTCTCTCCAACTCCCTGTCCTAGGGAGCAGCCAGGCTGCCCATTCTGAGCACTTCTCCTGGGAGCCACTGTGTTGCAAGCGTGCATTCCCCTCTGCTGTCCCACGATAGCTCAGGAGTGGCAGTTCTCTTGTTGTCCTTTTGTGTTCCTGTAACACAGGATGAATGTGAGGGGTCCAGCCTGGTGTGGCAACCGCTCCAGCTTCAGTGTAGCTCAGGCTGGAGGATGCAACCCCTGAACTCCACTTGTAATTAGGTGGGAAAGCCTTGCCTGGAAAGATATCTAAATGTCACGTACCCATATGACAACAATTCTCACCTAAGATCAATATCTTTGGGTGCTTCTAACTTCAGCCTCTGGCTGTTGGATTGCAGTTAGCAAGATTAAAGAGCCTCTAATAACAGAAATAATTGTTTGTAGGAATGTATAGTCCAGAGTCAAGCTGTCTTCTAACCTTCTTGGGAAGCTAAATTGACTGAAACCCATAAGGTTCTTACCTTAAGGCTGTTTATTTTTTTTTCCACACTCTAAATTATTATTGCAGCTATTATTTGAACTCTCAATTTTTGACACTTTTTTTTTATTCTTTTGGAAATGTGAATTCAAGAACTGGACACGATGTTCTTGGCAGCTCCAGGCAGTCACGTAAAGTACAGCTCCTTTTATATTCTGCCATGCAGAGGAAGCATGGGTAGCCTCAGCTTGGTGCTGGAAACCTGCATTAGTCAGAGATCTACCCTGAACTTTGCTTGATGCCCCAAGCACGGCTTGTTAAACTCGCATCTAAAACCCTGTGAAGTGTACTGCAGTTGAAGGTGATGCACGCACGTGGGCTGCCAGGCACTTAGGGATGACAAACACTTGCTAAATGATGAGTTGGTTGCTTCTTTCCTGGGCTCGGTTTTGTTTGCTGCTCTCTGGATGTTTGAATAGCACGGAGTCAGGCTCTCTGGCTGCTGCCTCGAGTAGGTGTTTGTCTTCACTCTTATTCTGTCTGTTTACAGTCTTGTATTTGCTTGCATGCAGTTGTTGAAACACTGCTGACTTACTTGGAAAACCCATCTCCTGTGTACTGGTGATGTGTCTGAAGGTAGTGTGCTGTACCTATGCGTTTCCTACAGATGCTCTAATTAGTTGTCCAACACGTCACTGAAAACCTTTGAATGTTAACAGTGAAACATGTGAGAGAAGCTCCATCCCAATAAGCTGGTTGGCAGCCCTCACCTCTCAAGTGAGGACCTTTGCCCATCCTTTGCTTGGCCCCGGAGCGCGGAGCAGCTGCCGGCAGTGGTTCATGGCAATGCATGTGAATGGCTGCCGGCGCTTCCCAGAGATGATTCCGTGCCACGTGGATGCAACGGGGAGACCTTGAGAATGTTTTTCTTTCAGAGAAAAACAATATTCTATAGCAACGGGCTGGCCTTCGGAGTGTTTTACAAGTAGAGTAAGGCAGAGCGGACACTATGCCAAGCAGGGCTTACAGAAATTGCTTTCTGCTCGGATGCGATGTGAAGCCCCACGAAGCAGCTCTGTTTTCTCACTTGCTCTTGGCTCTGCTTCTCACTGTGTTTTGAGCAGTGATCCAAAAATGCCTTTCTGGGCTTCTGCCAAAGGTCAAGGTAGTTGATGGAGTTTGCTGTGCTACCAGCACCGGGCCCTGTAGCCCTCAGTGCAGCTCTCTGAATGCAGATAATGGGTATTGAGGCTCAGCTCTCAGCCGCAGCCCAGCTCTGTAGCTACAGATTTTCTCATGTGGTTGACTTTAGAGTTAAGCTCAGAGGTTTTGAGGAGAAAACAACAGAATTACAGGAGTTTTGTGTTCTGTTCCAAGGGCTTCTCATTCCAGCCTTCCTGGGAAAGAGAAACGCTGGGAGCCAGGTCTGTCCTACAGCAGGGAGCTGCAGTGTTTCCACCATATGTTCTGTGTGCTGACCCGCAGAGAACAGGAGCTTGCAGGTAGCTACCTCTGCTGCCAGAGCTGAAGTGTGAGGCTCCCAGGTGACTCTGTCAGGCTGGGCCCTCAGAACAGGGTGAGGGAAAGCATGCTGGCTGTCTGGAAAGTCTGCCTGGGGCTTGTCTACCCGGTAGCTTTATTTTCCTACAAAGGAGGGAGGTTAACACAGCTCCCAGTACAACCTCTCAGCTTTCTTGCTTTTGCAAAGCTGGAGTTGGAAGCTGTGAGTTGGGCATGAGAAACATCTCCTTATTTAAAGGGAAAAAAAGTATGAGAGAGAGGAACTGAGCACATGACAAGGTAGCCTTTGTTCTGCTTGGTATTCTCTCCTAGGAACTCTATTCTGCTCTGCATTAATCTCTGGTTTGCTGTGCGACCCTGATGCTTAGACACAGAATCCTCAAAGGAAGGGTGTGTGGAGATATTCATGAAGGTCAATTCACCCTAGATCTTTAGGGCACAATTTGCTTTTTGTGAGCAATAATTCATGACTGCTGTGATACCTTGATTTCCCCGTCATAGCGGTGTTTGCATAGCAGGAAGGGAAGCAGGGAGCTGAACTGAGCGGTGACTCCTGAAACCGGAGCAGCAGCGATGAAACAGCCCCATTGAGGAGCTGAGGAAATGACAGCCATGTGGGTTCTGGACTCACCGTCAGCGGTGACCTTCGTGATCCTGAGCAAAAGGCCATGGGCTGTAGCAGCAAGCAGATCCTTTCAGAAGTAAGATCTCTGAATCCAGCGGTGGTGAATTAGGCTGGGGGCTGATGGAGAGCTCAGCGTGGGCCTCGGGCTGTGGGATGTGATGGGCATTAGCAAACTGCCTTGTTTTCTCTCCACCGTTCCTCAGAGCAGCTGCATTTGGCAGGAATTAATGGATCTGGAGAAGGATGCAGTAGTTAAGGTGCCCAGGTCAGGTAACAGCAGGCCTGGAGGTGACCGGGCGTGCTCCACCAGCTGTTTGACAGTCCTGCCTGCTGCTGCAGCATCGTGCAATTAGAGCTTCGCAGAGCATATCCCTGTGCTTTGAGCTGTGAAGCTCCTAATTCTCAAGCCCTGCTGTTTGGTCCTGGGGGCGTGTTCCACTTCATGAACATAGGCACCTTGCATGCCCCGGGCCATTACGCTGCACACGGAGTGCTGGTGAGGACATGTTTAGCTGAGGCCGTTCCATCTCCCCTGCTCTGGTGTCGGGCTTGAGGCTGCTTTCTTAGCATCTCTGATTGCTGCAGCGCTGGGGAGAGCAGGGAATTTTTATCTTATCCCATGCAGCTAATTAGGAAGCATTCCAGCTTCTGCCGTTTGGTGGGGAATGTTTCCAGACTGTTCAGAGCAGACGCTGCAGACAAAGTAGGAATTCCTGATACTAGTACCTATTTTGGGATGAGCTCAAAGTCAACAGCCTGTGTTCTTTAACCTTCAAGTCTCAAGATTGCCACCCCTCCTGCAGTCATTGGCACTGCTGAGTGTGGTGGGGGTGGAAATAAAACAGCCGTCTGAGAGCGGAGAGGTCTGTCTGCCTTTGTCCTGGGAGGGCTTGGCTGTGTTAGGGCAAGGAAGCGGAGCATGACTTAGCTGATAGAGGACATTGAGTTTGTAGGGGAACAAATGGATTAGCAGCTCCTAGCAGTCTTTGCCACAGGCCAGCAGCAGCTCTTGCTGGATATCTGGCAGCTCTTGAGTTGGTATCCCAGCAGCAAACCGCATTAGGTGACCTTGTGATTAGATGAGCTCTGCGATGGGATTAGGCTGTGCCTGCAGCTCCTTGGAAGCTCACACCCTGGGGATCTGTATGGAAGCTGGGTGTGCAGTGAGGGAGAAGCCGTAGCACTGCTCAGTGCCCCCTCGCTCTGCATTTTCTCACCAGCATCTGCTGGGGCTCCGTGAATAAGATGAGCGTGGGGAAGCTGGAAGAGCTTCCTTTGTGCAGGCACCTCCCTGCTCTCTCTGGGGCAGGTTGGTGAGAGCTTCTGCCCCCACAAAAGTGGGGTTGTGTGGGTGAGAGGATGGAGGCTTGCAGGTGGGGAGATGTGGCCACTGTGAGCCAGCCCCACGCGGTGCCCTGCAGGAGGGGTGTGTGCCCTGTGAAGGCAGCATGCATTCCCCAGGTGTCTGTAGTCATCAGAAGGTCTCTCTGCTTTGTCCCTGTAGCCTTGGGTTTTTGATCTATCATTGATGAATTTGTTTAATCTCGTTTTGCTTCCCGGTGGCTGACCCTGCTGTGCTTACGGCTGTTGTACAGACACAGCATTACAAGAGCTGAACACCTCACTCTGTGGGTGTTGTGGGGTGGTCTCCAGCGTGGCGGTATGACCTCAATCCCTCTGGTTGTGGCAAAGCGAAGCACAGCCTGACAGCTTGGGGGTTCTGCCACACCACTGCGTGGGAAGTGGCCATAGGAGCCGTGGTCTATCTGCTCCGTTCTTCTTACACAGCCAGTAGTGATAGGGTAAAGGGGGATGGCTTTAAACTAAAAGAAGGCACGTTTAGGTTAGATGTTAGAAAGAAATTCTTTACTCAGAGGACAGTGAGGCCCTGGCACTGCTGCCCAGAGAAGTGTGGGTGCTCAGGGCCAGGCTGGATGGGGCTCTGAGCTTGTGGGGGCAGCCATCCCATGGCAGGGGTTGGGGCTGGGTAGGCTGGGTCCCATCCATCCTAAATATTCTATGATTGTGTGATTCCACTTAATTTTTTTGTCTAAGCTGGAAGTAAGACACTGTAGCAGGAGAAGTGTTCTTTCTTATCCAAGTTGTGGCCAGGGCTCCTGCCTTAACTCCTGGCTCTTTGTGTCATGCTCCTGCTCAGAGCTGGGTTGTCCTCCCAAACTGGAGCTGCCAGCAGAGGGATGAGAAGGAGGTATCTGCTGTGGGCTGTTCAGCCGTGTTGACTCAGAGGTAGATCTCCCTCCTCTGGGGAGGTGCTTGGTCACACTCATTAACCTTTACTTGGTTTGGCTTGTTTACTCAGGTCAGGTTGAAGTGGCTCGCATTAAACTGAGCAAGGCCACTTGAATCTGGAGTGACCACGTCCACATGGAGGGGGTTAATGCAATTTAACCCAAGCACTTTAAATCCACTTTGCTGTGATCAGAACAGGTATCCATTGCTGTCCATGCAGGGCCTGCCCTGCTCCCTGCTTTGGGATCTCTGAGTGGCTGTCCCTTGGCTGGTGAGCCCAGCTCTTGGCAGCACAGATATCCGTTTGTGCTCTGATTTCAGAATCTAGCTGAAATAAAATGAGTAATGCTAATTGCTGTAATTAGGCCCCTTTTAGTCCCTGTATGAGTCGTATTATACAGAGGACAGGAGAAGAAGGTTCCCAAGAGGGCAGAGTTAACTAGAGGAGTCATAAATCCCTTGCATATTGGCAGGTGCTGGAGGGTTGCACTAGCACTGTAACTTTGTCAATCTTTGGCCAAGTAATAATAAATGATGAAAACAGGAACTCCAGCACATGCTCCTGGAAGACCTGGAGGCAGTTGAGCTGCTGCAGCTTTGCCCCGGGCACATCATTGCAGCTGCAGTGAGTATGGATGGCTGTGCTCATGCTTGTACATGGGGGGGGGGGGGGGGGGTACCTGGAGCTTCTGCCCACTGACCACGTCCCTCAGTTCTGCATCTCCATGGTGCATGAATACCTCCAGGGATGGCGAGCCCACCGCCTGCCTGGGCAGCTGTGCCAGTGCCTCACTGCTCTTTCAGATGTGAGGTGCAGAGCCCTTGGGAGGAAAGGCTGCCTTGTGGAGGATTGGAGGAGGAGGTTTTGTTGTGATTTCTCAGAAGCAGAGCCTGGCACTGTGCCCTTGGTGCAATTTGGCTTCCAGAAGCCAAGCCCAGCTGGACCGCTGCTGTGTGGCTCCGGGAGGCAGGAGCTGGGCTGGTGGCTGGGATGGCTGTCCTTGGAGTTTGGTGCTCTTTGCTGAGCATCTCCATTCAGGAAAGGTGACTGTAGTCCTGCAGGAAGGGAAGGAAAGGGGAAGGAGATGGTGTTGCTCTGTGGTGTCAGTGGGAAATGGCAGTTATCCCCTCAAATCTGCAAAATGTGAACTTCCCTGAAAGTGAGCGCTTAATGCAGAAGGAAACGAGGAGCCCGAGAAAAGATATTACCCTAATGAATAAACAAATGTTTTAAAAGATGGACTCCTCGTGCAATATGTTATTTTTAACTTAGTGGCAATTTGCATGCTAGTCAATTTGCATACATTAAACACATCTCCCTTTCTGCATCACCTCCCCCTCCCCTTCACTTGAACATCTCATTATGGTGCTGCTGGGACCGAGGAGCCGGTGCCTCTGGAGGGGATATTAATTTGCCCAACACATGCTGTGGAGGTTTTTATCACTTGCCGCACATTGGACCTGGTGTCTTTGAAGTCACTGGTGCCTCGAAGGGCCTTCTGCTGGAGGTAGCTGTGATGGAGAGAAGGAAGGGGGAAGGAGCCTGGAGGACAGGTGCGTGGGGGAAGGAAGGAGAGCGTTCAGCTTGTGTTAATTTGAACAGAAAGAAAATGAGCAGTGCAGAAACTCCCTCCCCCTCCCCCCCTCCACCCTGAAGAGAGTCTGGGCATTTTGGGGTGGGTGGGTGTTTGTTTTGCTCAGTATTTGCAGTAAAATATGCTGTCTTCTCAGGAAAAGCAGACTAAGATGCTCAGGAGGGGAAATATCAGGCAGGGAGATCTTCAGAAGCCTGGAGTAGCGGCCGTGCTGTGGGCTGTAGGCTGGCTTTATGGCACGTGTGCTGCAGATGAAAGGTGGATGTGGAGGTTTGTATCTGGCCCCCTGCTGCGGCTTAGCACAGAGCTCTGCATGGGACTTCAGATCCGGCAGATCCCTGCTGGCATCTGCTGCTTCCACTCTGCTTTGGTTTCCCTGTGAAGGGCAGGGTGGGCGATGCTGGCTGTCCTTACCTCTAAGGGTAGGTCCCTCTATAGGGAGAGGTGAACGGGCTGTTCTCCATGACCCAAATACTGACGTGAGAGAAATCTTGCTGAAAGCACAAAGACGTGTCCTGATGTTCCTCTGATGGGCACCAGAGTCATTTTGCAGCCATGAGATCGACATGGAGACTACCAAAATGCTGCTGACTCCGTGGAAAAAGCTTTTGCTGTTGTACAGTGGAGCTTTGGGTGTTTTTTGGTTGTTTTTTTTTTTTTCCTATAGTTCTAAGAACTGACCCAAAACCCTGGAAATGTTTTGAGGAAGGAATGAAAATTTCTTTCAATTTGTTCAGCATTTTTCAACAGGTTCTGGTTGCAATCAAGAACGTTGCACTGAGCTCAAGTGTTTCTTTGAAAGAGCCTTTAAAAAATCAGCTGGGGAAATGAACAGAGGAAGTGACCCAAGTCTAATCCAGACTGATACGCTGTGGAAGACGTCTCTTTACCAAGTAACAAGGTCCATGCTCTCTTCCTATGTGTCTGTAGGTTTAGCCAGCACTCCTGCAATGTGGCAATTCAGGAATAAATGTCAGCAGCTCCTTCATGCCAAGAATATTTGGATGTCAACAGAAAGGAGGAATGTTTCTTATAAGCTGATGCAAACGGTGTGCTGGGATCAGGGGTGAGATGAGAGCCGGGTAGCTCTGATCTCGTGCACTTTCTGTGCTCTGAGTGCACCAAACCACCATGGAGCAAAGGGCCTTATGCTGGTAGCTGACAGCCTGCCCCATCCTTCCTGAGAAACATTTAATGGAATTGCTTGTTTTGCTTCTCGTAAGTACCAGCAAATGGGCCCGAGGAGCATGGCACACAGGTTTGTTTAAGTAGGGAGCATGTGGGAACCATGGGCTGCTGGAGCAGCAGGCTTTGTGCTTTGTGATTTGAACACAGTGAAAGAGCTCCTCCCCCTCGGAGTCCGTGGCAGGGCAGCAGTTAGGGAAGATGGGGTAGTGTCTGAGGGCAAAATATCTCACCCTTAATGCAGCGGGACTTTGAGATAAGTATGGTGAGGCAGAAATAGAAAAATCGTGGTGCTTGCCGGAGGGAAATCAAGCCTGGTATAGCTGGAAGTTGGGAGTCCAAGTTAGTCTGTTTCTAGGCCCTTTGGATCAAAGGCATAGAGCCAAATCACGGGAAGACTGATCTTTGTCCTGAATCACGTGAAGCAGTGCCTTGCTGGCAGGACGGGATGGTGCTGTTTTCTGGTCCTGGGATTGAGATGGAAAGGTGCTGGTGGGAGGTGCTCCTGGTGGTGGGAGTGGGATGGAAGGGCATTGTCAGAAAGTGCTCCCAGTGGTAGGACTGGGATTGGGATGGAAGGGCTCTGGCAGGAGGTGGTCCCAGGGGGTGTGATGGAGCCAGGTGATCCCCAGCTCCCTGGGGCTGTATGATGAGTGGTATAGGGGAAGCCTGGCTTTGTGCTGGAGAGCAGCGTGAGCTTGTCTCCATCAGTCTCGCCCTCCTCTGCTGCTGCTTTTCAAAGGGAGTATCATAAAACGTGGCCTTTGGAGGCCACCCCGCTGTACAGGATATCGTAAGAGCTGCTGAGTGAAGTATCCGGCCTCGCTCAGCCCTGGCTGGCCCCACTGATGGAATTGTTTCCACAGCAAGAGAACAATACCTCTCCTTCCATCCAAGAAACATTTATTACATGATATGTTTCAGATGTCTCTTTGGGGAGGAGGGGAAAAGCAAAGGAGAAATAGATCTCTCTTTTTTACGGCGGAGCAGCGCATGTTCTATCCCATAATGGATTAATTATCCCTGTGCACAGGCAGGGAGGGGACGTGCAGAGCAAGTGCCAGGGTTGTGTTCCAAGTGGAGCAGACGTACATTACTAGCCTCCTTTTCACAAAATAAAAGGGGTAAATTAATTAATAGGGAAAGGTTTCGTGTTCATTATAATTCCTTCCCTCCCGCTTTTCCCTTTCTCCTCCAATCCCATTAAATACAGAGAAAGGAGTTTAGGAGCCTGATGTACTCCTCCTTCCTCAGTGCCTGTCAATCTTGTTGCTTGCTTTCTTACCTCTGTCTCATTTTCTCTCCATTTGAAGCCCTCGGAGGTCCGAAGCATTTCCTGGTTTTCTTTTGCGTGCCCTGAAGGAAGCGTTCTGGGCCAGATTATCTGCTGGTATAAATGGGCCCTGATGCAGACTTCGCTAACTGAGTATTTCGCTGTGCTTCTGGAAGCTCCCTTCCATCCATCAGTTGGTCGAGGGGCAGAACTGTTCCTCTGGGCCTCCTCTTCTTGAGCTGGGGAGGAAGACAGGGGATTAATACTGACAACTGCAAACACTGCCCAGGTAGAATAGAGAGGCTCCAAAGCCCATGAGGTAAATGCTGTTACGATGCCATTTCCTTGTTCTTTCTCGTTTTTTATTTCCACCTATCCAAGCTGCAACTCAAGCAAGAAATATAAATCCTGCCGTCCCTGGACTCCATCTGCTCATGGAGCTAAAGGGATATAAAGCATGTGGCTGGAGTGAGCCAGTCTATTAAGGAATATTCTGTAAAGCAGGCTGAGTTAGAGATGCAGCCAGGGACTAAAGGACACGTAGGAGCGACTGCGGCCTCTCTGAACAAAGCATGGCTTCTCCGAGGCACCTGTCACCTGAAATCTGTCATTCCAGGGAGAAAACTGGGAAAATCCCTGCTTCACAGCTGTAATCCCTGCTCCTTTTAACTCTCTGAGCCCCAAAGATAGGCTGGAGGGGGAGGCGCGCTTGGGTCGGGAGCCTTCAGCTGAAGAGCTGGGCTGCTCCTGGAGCCACGGTGCTGGCAGCTCAACCTCCTGCCCTCCCCGTGAGCTGAGGGAGGGATTTGCTTCTGCACCTGAAAGCGAGCCGTAGAGCCACGAGTTAAACCGCCACCAGCATCTCTCTCCTTACCCAACCCTGTGACTGGTTCACGCAGTTGGGCTGACGGATAGAAAAATGATCAAAGAAATCCCTTGCCAGAGCCACCACCTGGCCCCTTTGTTTTAGTATTATTTTTTTTTCTTCTCGTGTGTGTGTGGAAAAAGAAGTGTTCTGATGAGCAGGGCAGGAATTCCCTGCGTCTCATTCTGTTTTATTCCTTTTGTCTGCCTGCCTGCATGCCTGCTGTGCTCACGTGGCGTTGGCTGATCTTAACAGCGAGTGGGAGTTCGTAGATGTGAATGTGAGGTTTCTCTGTCTGCTGTGTCGATACACAGCTTAGAAAGGATGGGATGTCCTGGCTGTGTCCCTTGGAGTTATAAAATAGATAATGGGAATGTGAAGAAGTGCAGCCCGGCTCAATGTTGCGTTCAAAGGCTTGACTAAAGAGCGGGGAAAGCCGTTCCCAGTAATAGGTTGTCTGTTGTTCTTATGCCTGAAAACGCATTTAATGAAGCATTTGTTCTTTTACTGCCCTCTCCCTTACTGCTCAGCTTTTCTCTTGAGCTGGGTGACAAAAGCAAAACTGTGTCCTGATGTGTTCGTTTGAATTCTTATGTGAATTTGCTTGGCCGATATTCCCAACCTTTCTCTGGTCCCTTTCCAAGAACATTCAGGCAATGAGATTTTTACTGGCAAAATATAAAATTACAAAAAGCAAATTTCAAAGTCATATTTGCAGACTTTTATTTTTTTTTTTCTTTTTTTCCCCATACCGTTGATACCTGCAGTGCTAAAATATCCTGACATGGTCTTAAAAACAGATTGGAGAAGATTCTGATGAATAATGAATTGTGATATCGTTTCGTTTGCCTTCTGGTTCTGGTTGAACTCTTAAGGACCTAACTCTTGAGTTTTTCTTTGCGATCGTGGGGCCTAGGAATTGAATTATTATTATTATTATTTTTCAGTTCTGAAATGATGTGTCTTTGTAGCTGAGCTTGCTGAAATGTAGACTTCGGTTTCCCAGCTTTCCCTCAAGCATTGGTTGTGGTCCAGTTTGGACCAAAATGGATTATTTTCCCCACTCTTTGCTGTAAGCAGGCAATTCTAGAAGCGAATTTTTGCCAAGATGCAGTGCTATATCCCTTAAATTCTGTTGCCATTCTGTGTATCCATTGTTTTTATTAGGTTAACCTTCCAATGAATAAGTGTTTCCAGGGGTCATAGGTTGGAATCATTCAGGTGGGAAGGGACCTGGGGGGGTCTCTAATCCAACACGTTGCCCAAAGCAGGGTGAGTGTTGAGATCAGACCAAGGTGCTCAGGGTTTTCTCAAGGAAAATTTGAAATCCTCCAAGCTGGGAGACTGCATAGCCTCTATGGGCAGCCTGGCTGCCTTCCTGGGGAGACTCCCTGAGTCCAGTTGTTTCAGCTTGTATCTGTTATTTCTTACTTTCTGTGTACTGCAGGTGAAAGTCTGACTCAATCTTCTTGGTAACATCTGTGTGGGTGACCCTCATTCTGCTGTTAGCCCCTAAAGCCTTGCTCCTTTGGCATTTCCTTCTGGGGCAAGTGCTCCAGCCTCTGACCATACTTAGATGTGGTCTTAGAGTGCTGAGCAGGGGAAGGTGTTTGCTGCCTGTTATTTACTGGCTGTGGTCTTTGTCATGCAGGTGCTGGTACCCACCTATATCTTGCCACCAGATAGAGTACAGCCCAGTAACCACAGCCCTCTGAGCACGACCTTCCAATCATCCTGTTGGCCATCCTTCCAGGCTTTCAGTTCTCCAATTGAATGCAAAGATATTGCCATGAGACCTCTCAAAAAGCCCTGATAAAGTAAATGCAAATGACAGCTGCAGGTCTGTTTTTCTCTCCTGGAGGCCGTTTGCTTGGTCAGGAAGGTTAACTGTGTAGTGGGCAACTGTGGTGCAATGCCAGAGGTAGCCCTGATGTATCAGGTTGGGAGATGAGAAGTAGTGAGAAGTTGGATTTGAAATGCAGATGTAATACTGGGGGGGGGGTAACTTTTCTACTCCACTAGGGAGTGGTGGGATGCTAGGGGAGTCATTAAACAGCACAGTTCATACTTTAAATATTTACTAAGTGAATGTAAAGGCAATTGTTTGGAGTAGTATTTTGTCAAATGAACTCAAACAGCAAATGCATTTGAGGAAATTGGATTTGTCCACCTGCTATTGAATGAACAGGAGAGGAGGCTAAATTCATCAGATAAACTATACATCTGACCAGCTTGTTCTCCTCTATCCAACCTCCAGTCATTATTTCAGAGCAACTACAAGTGTTCTGGGCTCTGCAGAAAATTTATAGGAAACAGATCTGGAGCTGCTGAAGCTCACAGTCGGAGTGATGGACGTGGCAGATAGGGGAAGATTTAGCATTCAGCACTTTGCAGAAGGAGAGCTTTCTGTCTCAGCCCATGGAGCGATGGAATTCAGCTCCACGTCCCTATTAGGAATTCACCTGGTTTGTTTCATCGCAGGTGGCTGCAGCACTGTGGTGACAGCTGCCACCCCAGTGGTGTGGCTTGCACCTGGAGCCAAACAGAGGAAGCTGCTGAAGCCTGCAAGGAAGTGTTGGCTTTATGGGAAATGGCAGGCCGGGTCTATTGGGACCTGAGCACAGCTTGGGATCTGGGGTGCCAGGTTCACGTATCGGAAAGGGGCTCCCCAGGGTTAGCAGCTGGGATCTGGGGGTGTTGCAGAGCAGAGGCCTCTAAAACAGCTTGGATTAGTTGCTGAGAGAAAGAAAAACAGATGAGAGGGTTTCTAGGTTGGGATTTGTTTCCCAGAAGAGCAAATCCAAGGAATTATCTCAGAGAGAGATTTAGGAAAGAAATTACGCAGAATTACTGTCATCAGAGCACAAACGAGTTCCCAAGTGGCTTGGGAAGTTAAGATCAGGACAGGAGGTGACTGCAGCTTGGAAATGCAAGACATGGGGTAAGGAGCCAAACCTTCGAGCCGCAGAAGGCAGAAAGCTGAAACTGCAGCCTAGGCTGGAAAAAGGATTTGGAGAAGTGAGGCAAGGCAGACCTCCACTGTAGGAGATGCAGCAGAGCAAGCAGGAGAGAAATTGGGTGTTCGTTGTGTTTGCTTTGGAGGGGCTTCAGCTGGGATCCCGAGGCCTGTATGGTCACCTGTCTCTTTCCTCAGACAGTCAAATCTCTACATGGAGCTAAAATAATGTGTGTTGGGCTGGCAGTGGGCTTCATCTGCTCTTCCGGTGGGTAGAGAAATTCCCTCTATTGCTGTCAGCCCAGTATTAACCTGCTTAAAACACGAACACAAATCTTTGGGAGCACAAGACGAGGTTAAAGGAAGACTAGGAGCTATTAAAAGAAAACCTGCTCGTTGTTATGCTTTCCAGTTTGGCCCTGATTATGGAACCAGGAGCCCAAAATAGTGTGACACCAGCTGTGCTCCTGCCTTTCTGACCCAGCTGAAGGCTTCAAGTGACTCCAAAGCTTACAAGGGGGGAAAAAGGGGCACCCTTTCTGCTTGTACCCCCCTGTAAGGTCCAGATGGATGCTAGGACTTCAGAATAAACTGAACCTGGAGCCAGAGCTCCTGGTCTGTGGTGGCCAAGGAGGGTGGGCTGTGCTCATCAGTTCCATGGGATCGGCCTATGGCCCAATTAGGGGTGAAGGAAGGATTTGCTTCCCACAGCTTGAAAATTCACGCTGGTGGTTTGGCTGCTCTTGCTCTGCGCAGAGCTCACCTTCCATGGAGGGATTAAGTTTTCAAGAACTTCATCTCTCAATTTCAGTGGCTGCACCTTGGATTTGGTCAAAAAAACCAAAAAAACAACAAAAAAAAACTTGACCAGAAGCTGTGAGTGTGGGCTCCTCTTCTTCTGTCCCAGGAATGCTGCCCCAGCTCCACAGTCCCACCAGCTCTGCAGCCTGGTGGGCTTTCTGTGGGGCACAGGATGGGGCTCCTCCATGGGAAACCCTCCCTGGGCTGCCCCAGTGCTGCGGACCAGACCCACCTTCTTGAGCTCAGAGCTCCCAGTGCCGAGCAGATGTGTTTGGGCAGGTGTGGTGCGGGATGGCTGCCAGGCTCCAGGAAGAACGAGCCCTCCAAGGATAAGTCTGCAGTTCCGACATGGGGGTATCAAGTGTTTTTGCTTCAGGGCAAACGCTGTCCGCTTTGTAAGGCAGCTGCTGATGAAATCATGTCCTTATTCTGAAGAACTCTGGAAAGAGGAAAATCCATCTTTTTTTTTCTTTCTTTTTCTGTCCAGGAACACACTGGCTTACCTGTTTTCCTTTTGGGGCCTGCAGTCTGGCTGAGAAACCTGTCTGGGCGCTGTGCTGGTTGATGGCAAGCATCACCTGTGCTATGCTGGGAAGCTTTTGCATTTGGTAATGTTGCAGTGGGTGGAGTGCTGTGTGGTTCTGTAGCAATGTCCTTGAGTGGGCCTCGCTGTGCTTCTTGCCTCATGTGCTATTTTGTCTTCCTGGCTTTGTATGCTTACCTGAAGGGGGAAAAAAAAATAAAATGTCTATATCTACTGCATGCTGTGCATCCAGAGACCATTGGAAAGACCTACAGGTTCACAGGTCAGGTGACATCCCAACAGAGGGAGATGTTCTGCTTGGTGTTCTGGCTGTACGACTTGCCCTCGTGCAAAACAGCCCAAGCACGACCCCATGTGTGGAGCATAGGAGCCAGACGCTGAGCTGTGACTCTGTCCCTGGGAACAGAAGTCACTTGTCCCCAGGTCTGCTCATGGCTTTGGGTTGAGGCCAGGAGAGAGTGGGAATGGAGCCTTACCTCTGAATGAGCACCAGCTCCTTTGACACCTGCACTTAAATTCTGAGCCAGATGCCTGGTGCCACTTTAGTCCCTGGCCCGGCTATATTAGAAGCAACACTAATCAGCCTTTAAATGCTAGAGACATTAGGAGAATTATCTCCATATTTTACAGCTCTCTTGCGAATATTTTGGTGCAAGGCAGATGCTAGACTGTGGGCATGACTCATGGAGTGGGGACTCTGCTTTACTGCAGGCTGCATCCTGAGGTCTTTCCCATATTGCTGCATAACGTTGCTTAGCTCTAGAGTAGGGATATTGAGTATTCTCTAAGCCCAGATTATTGTGTATAGCCCTTGTTGTATGATGCTGCAAATGAGCATACGAACTGCCCGTCATAATGAAAGGGCAGAGAAATTAACTTGATAGAGGAGGCTGGAGGAAGTGGCTTGTTTGCAGTTTCCCCTAGGAGACGAGCATTCAATGCCTTTATGGAGCAGGGTCTGCTACTTGCTTTCATACAAATTCTGTACATTGCTGGCTTGTTTAGAACACATTTTTACACTGAACAAAGCAGGGACAAAAAAAAAGCCTCTCTGACATAGCAAAGTCAGACCTCTTGGACTTGAACCTGTTGCACCGAAGCTTCTGGAAACCTGTGCTTAACAATAATCCTTCTGGTTCTGCTATCAGGTTTTTTTGGGGTTGTTTTTCCCAATTTAACTGCGTGAATGAAGTCAGGATTTGCTTTCCTGGACTGGAGTGTCCACAAAGCGATGCCTGCAACCTGACCCAACAGCCAGCATCCCCTGCACTGAGGGTCTCAGGCAGAGCAGGCAGCAACCGAGGGGCTGCAGCTTCCCTCCTTGGCCCTGAGAGCTGTGCTTTTGTTGAGGCAAAAGATCTCGCTTTCTGCTTTCACTCTGCTTTAGCCGACGTGGTACAGATGGAAGCCCAACCATGACATGGTCCAGTGTTGGCCACCAGTCCTGGATAGGAGATGGGGAGCTCCAGCCTCCAGCTCCACCTGCCCATCCTGGCTCTTCCCAGCGCTCCGTGAGCCTCCTGCCCCTCCTTGCCCCATCCCGAGGCAAGTGTTCAGCAGGATGCTTCAACACGGTGCTTATCTCATTGGTTATAGCAGGACTTGCTGCGTGCTCAGAGCTTGGGTTGTGTTTAAACAACTTCTCCCTCTGCCCCAGCTTCCTTGCCTGCAGGAGCGAGTAGATTTTTTCCTTACTGACCTCAGCTGTGAAGACAGATGAAAAGAAATTGCTCAGGGCTGTATTTGCACTTTCTTCTGGACCTGCTGAGCGGTTTCCCTGAGAGATTCGTGGTACAGGGAAGGCAGTGCAGGGTAGAACCTTCCACTCTCTCCTTTCAGCATTGTTTGTTTTCAATCATATCTTTCTGAGAAATGTTTTATTTAGGAAGGAGGTTAGCTTTTTCTCCTGGTCAAAAAGGAAAACATTTTCTTTAACACAAAGCAAGCAACAGAGAATTGGAATTATTTTTATAATGTTTAAGCTTTGTCAAAACTCCATTTTCCTATGAGAGAAGAGATGGAGAGAGGGAGCAAGGCCAAGGAAAGCCTTTGACTCGTGTCAGGTGTTTACGTGCATGAGCATAATTTGTACAATATTTTCCTCTGCCTCTCCTCCTTGTCCTCTCACCACATTCCCTCTGACAGACCGTCCCTTCCAGGGCCTCCCATCTCTCACATCCTCACAGTTTCCCCACAGCACTGATTGTTTCTTCACCATACTCCATGCTCTCTCACACTCCGCCATTGGCTCTCAGACTTCCAGGTGGACTCTTGGCCACTGTATTCTCTTTTATAAGCTCCTTACCGTAACCATGTCTGTTCCCCTCTCACCTTTCCCCAGTCAAGCTGGCTTCTCCACTGTTGCAGTGCTGGGGCCGTCTTATGGAGTGAGCTGGCATTGCTTCCCTGGAGAAATCTCCATCTGCAGGTGGATTTTCTTGGCTTCTCTCTCTCTCTCTCTCTCTCTCTCTCACCATTCTTGGCTCCTCTGTTTGAGTCTGAAGCAGTGATTTAGCAGAATTTGTTTTGACAATAGCAAAGGATATTCCCAGCCAATTAAAAATATGGTAATGGAAAGATGGGAAGGAAATGCGGCACTTCCTCTGCTTGAGGGGTTTGTTGTTGGCTGTTACTGTGCTTAAAGGGATTAAAAGTGCATGCTACAAGTCCATGTCAGATTGAATGTTAAGCTCCCAAGCTACAGCCATGCTCTTGAGAGCAGGGAAACAACAATTCACTACGGTTTGGGATAGAAGGATTACTTCAGTAATTTGCTTATTGACTGGTATTCTTTCTCACTCAGACACGTACATGCATGCACACAAGCAGATGAAATGACAAGGCGTTCTGTTAACATCTCGTGCTGCAGATGGTTGAAATCAAGGATCATTCAGAGTTTGGCCTCAGAAGCAATGTCCAGGATGCTGTGCAGTGCCAAGGATGGGCTGGGTGATGAAGGGCAGAGGTTCTGGAAGATGTGAGTTCACGTTGCACCTCCCATGGGAGGTTCTGTGCTTATTTCTCCCCAGAGTACTTCTACCAGCCACAGTAACAGGTAACTCAGTAATGCAGGCTCATCCTGCTCTTCCTCGGGGGTCCTGTGGCGGTACCCAGTGGTGGGTCAGGATCCTCAGAGAGCAGTTCTGGTTCCTGTGCCCAAGTTTTCAGTCTGTGCAAGGGCTCTATGAGCACTTCGTTCCATGGCAGTGTGTCAGTATGGGCGCAGTAAGACTGAGCTCCTGGCATCTCTGAGGCACAGCATCTCCTGCCTGGCCCAAGGTCACTGTGGTGAAACCTGAGGGCTGACGTCCACACAGGGTTGAGCTGTTTACTTGCCAGGAGCTGGAGAAGCATATAAAGGGTTACATCAGACGGGGAGCCAAGACAGACTTTATAGCAGTGCTTTTTTTTTAACAGGCAGCCCAGACTTGTAATATCAGCACTTACTGAATTAATTTGCTATGTAGCTCCGGTAAAGCTCAAAGTTCTTTCAGTGAATTCTAGTTTTGAGAAAAATCAAGAAAGTAATTACTTGGCTTGGTCATTAATTACTCACTACTGGACATTTTCGAGAGTGTAGTAAGAAAAGCCTGAGGCAGCTATTAAGGGTAGCTCTAATGCTATTGATCTATTTGTGTTTATTGTGGAATTTCTCTGCCTTTATGACATTTCATTGAACTAGAGGATAGGATAGAGGTGTGTGGGGCAAGGGAGCACGAGCTGTTCTGTGCCATGCCTGCCCTGCTGGTGGGACAGGTGACTTCTCAGTGTCCCCAAGGAGGGCCTGGTGTGGGGCTGGGGGTTGGGGGCTGGCTGTTACATGGCTGCACAGCTGGGGTTGCAATGCTCCAGCATGGCTCAGGGCTCTGCCTCATTCCCCTCCAGCCTCCAGGACGATCAGTTTCCCATTCCATCAAAGTGGCACAGCCTGGCTGCCACCTCTGCGTGCTGTTGTAATCCTGTTGGCAAGAGAGAAAGGTGTAAGGCAGCAGCAGTGTGACAGGTGTCTGGTGAGCTGGAAATGCAGTAGGGAACGGTAACGGCTTCTGGAAAAGGGCAGGATTGTCATTTGGCTTGCAGGGGTTTCTTGAGGCAGAGGAGGTCTCACAAGGATGGTGTTGGTTGGGTCAGGGTTTGTTCTGGCTCTGTTCCCAGCAGTGAAAGGTGCAGACTTTTCATGTACAAGCTCAGACAGAAAATGCCACCGTGCCATTATTATTATTATTTTTTTCCTGTACCCCGAAGAACAGGGAAAAGCAGCAAGCATTTAACAGTGCCAAAGGGATGCAGCTGCTCAGCTAGTGCCTCCTGGCCTTTCTCCTTCTCCCATCATATTTGGTATGCAAAATTGAATCACACCCTTCTCACCCATTTCCCACTGGGGGAAAGGTGGCCTTTAAATCATAATATGATTGCAGACGATGTTGCAGAAGGGGAAAATGAGATGAACTTTAAACTCCCCTTCGCTTTACAAATTTGTTCATGTCTTTCCTCATAGCTGCTTAGTCATGCCTATTAGATTTACCATTTTCTAGAAAGGAAAAGTGGAAGGGAATTTTATTATCTCTTCGGCATCTGACTTGGTGCCTTCCTCCCTTCCTTTGTGTGGCTTAATCAGAAATTTGCAGAGGTTTTGACTGGACTCCTTTGATCCTAGCGCAGAGTCCCCCAGGTACGGGTTCGTTAGCTCTCATTAGGAGAAGCAGCATTTTTCTGTGATGGTGCACGTCCTTGTACAGCTAATTGAAGAGCCATCACAGGCACTTTATTGCTTCGTTACTTTTCGCCGGTGCCTTGGATGCCTACAATGACTGACCAGGTTGGAAATGAGCAGTGTAGAACACAAAGAAAGGAAGGGACCAGTTGTTTAATTAATTAGCAACTGCTGAAGGAAACACTTTGCATTTTTTTTTGCCATGCAGACGGTGCAAAACTGTGCTACTGGATGAAATTAAGAAAATGAAATCAAGAACTTGGCAAGTCGCACAAGGAGGCTGGGTCTGCATTTGCATATCAAAGGTAGCCAGGATTCTTGGAACAGTCGCACGCATTTTGAAAGGGATTTTGCACTTTGTTCGAAGAGTTAAATCGGTTTGGGGCTATTAGAGTTTGCAGAAGGAGAGCTGATTTGCATATGTGCTGTCGGTGGGGATCTCATACCTCAGCCTGGCACGTCCCCAAATTGGACATCAGACAAGATGGCCGCAGGCCTGCTCCTGCCTGTCAGCTCCTCCGGTCTTGCATTTGTGGTGATGGGATGGAGGAAATGGAAAGGAATGGGCAGGAGGGAGAATGTTTAATAGCAAAGAAGAACTTCTCCGCGGTGGGCAGAGAGCCAGTGGGTCTGCACCAGCCGTGGAGGAGCCTGTACTCAGAGCAGGTCACAGAGCTGGATCTCAGCCCTGGCACTTCTGTAGCCATTTCAATTAATGTCATTGTTCTAGGCAGAGCTCCTGGATGGAAAATGTGCACTACTGTGAAATGTGATAGTGCTGTGCCCTGGGGTTCTTCTTTGGAAAGTGCTGAAATGCACAGTGCCATTTCTGGAGGTGTAGGAGGCATGCGAGAGGATACGGCACCTGGGGGCTCCTGGCCAGCTGCTGCCAGAGTGGGACCCAGTGATGCAAGCTTAGATGCTGGAAGAGAACAATGAGGAGATGCGATCAGTTTTTCCCCCACTGGAAATCATTCAGGCAGTGTTGGATACCAGTGTAAAAGATATGCTTTAATTCCACCAAAGACGCTGTTTTCCATGGGAGATGTTTTGCCAGGCATGGGCTAACTAGCCAAACCTTGTGGTAACAATATGACCTGAACATCCAGAACTGGTCACCGCATGTTTTGTCCCCAGCTCTGTTCCAGCCAACACTTGTGACTGGATTTTCAAGCTCGTTTTATCTGTCTGTGTCCCTGTGTTGGTGAACACGTTACAGAATCATAGAATCACAGAATATCCCAAGCTGGAAGGGGCAAATGATGGTCGTGGAGTCCAGCTCCTGCCTCCACACAGGAACATCCAAAAATCAAACAGTATTTCTGAGAGATTGTCCAAACACTTCTTGAGTGGCTTTGTGTCACTGACTGCTTTGAAAGACACAACTTTGCAGGCTCTGCCAAGACTTTGGATTTAGACCTTCCCCAAGCAGCTCCTGCTGGGAAGGAGCTTGTCCCTAAGGGGCAGAGAGCAGGGGTTAGTTCTGGCACAACTCTGTGTCTGTGCTTGTTCACGGCCTGGTAGAAGCCACAGGAAACACTGTTTATGCTTGTCTTATCTAGCATGTCTTTTCTCTGTGCATCTGGTGGGCACGGGAGAGCCTAGTCTGCAGCCTGGCATGGATCGGCCATTCCTGCCATCTTCTTCCAATCCTGGCTGTTGGGTGTGCAATCTGCCTGCAGCGTCAAACGTAGGTGGCTTTGGAGAGCAGAAATATGCTGCGTAAATACTCCTTATTTATCATCTTGTTTGCTATGTCTGAGGGGACGCATAGGGCAGTGGGAGAAAAAGGTGTGAAGAATGAGTAAAGGACACTTTTGCACTGTAGCTGTTCGTCACCGTTGTGGAAATACTTTGGTATGGCTGCCAGACAGGAACGTGCACTCCTCCATCCTCCTGATCACATTATTATATTACACCTGCCATTCCTTTTTTTTCCACTAATATGTTATTTTTGGCCTGACAGCTTTATGAAGGAGAAAAGAGAAATAGAGAATGAGACGTGCACCCCTACAAGACACGGTGTTCATTCCTCATCAGCGAGGGACGGGTCTGCCTCAGACATGGGAGATCTGCCCATTGAAATATCTTGCTATTTCCAGCAGCTCAATCTGCCACCAAGAGGAAATCTCCAGTTTGCAGAGGTGAGGAGATGAGGCAGGATTGACTCTGGAAAATCGATCCTTCAGCAATCTCTCTTTCCTGGCTCCCTGATCTCTCCAGGGGGTGGGGGGGGTGTTCAGTTAGTGGGAGTAACCAGGCCACTCTATCTTGGATGTTGCTGATATGGTGGGAGTATGATGATCTGGTTGACCACATCATCACCTTAGTGCCTGGCTCTTGTGTTGGGTGAATCGAGCTCTACAGACAGTAATGGCTAATGTCCTCTCTGAGTAAGGGTTGGTGGAAGAGCAGTGACCCCAGGAGACTTAGTGCTGGTTTCATTTTGCAGAGAGGAAGAAGGGAAATGAAGAAACTTGTGGAGGGGAAATGCCATGTCAGACACGGCCACTAGTTATTGTCCTGCATTCAAAGGCCACTGGGCAGAAGGAAGTGTGTGTGGGAAGTGGGAGAGGCAGGAATGAAACCTAAAAAGTTGCGTGTCATGATTGTGAAAGTGGAAAAAAGGAGTGTGAAAAGGGCAGGAGTTCAGCTGAGCTGGATATTTGCTGGCAAAATGTAAAAGGGAAAAGATAAAAAACAAAACAAAACAAAAAAAAAAACAACAAAAAATGACACGTTGGGAATGAAACAGAGAGGGAAAGCATTCCAATCTGGAAATAATCCCAAGCTCTTGTCTGTCCTGAGTTCCATGATTCATCAGTGAGGGTGGTGAGGCACTGGCATGGGTTGCCCAGAGATGCGGTGGATGCTCTGTCCATGAAGACTTTCAAGGCCAGGCTGGATCAGGCTCTGGGCAACCTGATTTAGCTATGGTATCTCTGTTCATTGCAGAAGAGCTGGACTAGGTGATCTATAAAGGTCCCTTCCGACTCTGAGGATTCTATGGTTCTATCAGGTGACTGAAAATGAGGGTACTGTGTGGTGAGGGTAAGCCTTGGCAGCGGATCCCCTTGGCCATGCTGGTCCCGCTAGGGCTGGCCAGGCACGGGGCCTTGCAGGATGGTCTCTGGGCTCCTTGGCCAGGTCACTCCTCTGCTCCAGCTGCAACAGCAAGATGCTCTGAGCTCAAATGCCCTGTCCCTGCTGTGCTTCCTCACGATGGGAAGGAGGAGTTTGCAAAGTGAATCGTGCTGCTCCCCTGGGATCCCCTTGTGTTGTTTCTTCTTGCTGTGGTTTGGGGGTCATCATGTGGGCGTTGACCTTTTGGAGCGTGTGGGAAGGTAGAGAAAAGGGTGCAGGGACAGGACTGCTGCTCTGCTGCGTGACTGGTCTGGTTGAGGTGCAGCAGGGGAGAGGCTTTAGTCATACTTGTGTGCCAGTTTAATGATCACAGCCACAAAGAAAGCCCAGAGGACTTTATAAAAATGCAGTTGTCAGCTGGAAAAAGAAACAAAAGGCCAAACCAGTACACCACTCATCCGCGTATTTCTCTGCCTTTGGCCTGTATGCTCTCCCCAGGATGCTTAACCTCACAGAGCACATTCTTTTACAACAATATTTGCATTGGGCAACTCATGTGCTGTCCCCACAATGGTCCTTTTTGCTAACTGCATGCCAGTCTGTGCTCATTTACCAAGGAGAAACAGCTTCAGGCTTTTCCATTCCCACATTTCAGCAGAAATGTCTAATTCCCAGGCATTATGGGAGACAGACTGATCAAACAGAGCAATTAATTCAACAAACAATACAATTAAGCCGTGATCCCAGTGTAGTTTCCACCCAGAAACAGAATCAACAGCCTTCCCAGCACGGATAAATAAACTCACAGATGGAGGCTTTTGTGAGTGGCGAAGTTTTCCCTCCGCAGCTTTCCTGAGAGCGCATAAAATCGCGGAGTACATAAATCTCTGGCTCTGTGTCCTCACGGATGGTGAGGAAGGAACCGTGCGCCTGCTGCGGGGCAGATGTGTGCTGGCTGGAGGCTCGGGAAGGGAGCAGGGGCTGCGCAGAGGCGTGTGCGGTAGTGAGGCTGCATTGCAAACAAAGGCTGCTGCAGCTGGCTCCTCCGCCGTCCCCAGGGTCCAGCTCTTGTCACGGTCTTGACACGAAACACATGGCGTGAAAAGCTGTGAAGGAGAGGAGTGACCTGCTTCACACTTGGCTGGATTCACTTGTTACTTCAAAAAGCCAATAGAAATCCCACTTTCTGAACTGGGTATCCAAACCGTCTGAGGTCAGGGTAGAACCAAATGCTTTGCTGAGTCCTTGGGCGATGTGCAGAGTGCAGAAACAAGTGAACCAAGGAGAAGGGGGGTGAATCTTCCCAGAGATGATGCTGGATGCGCGAAGGTGGAGGGAAGTGGACTGGTGCTTTGACCCTTCCTAAAATCAACTGGAGACGATTCTGGGAAAAGCTTTTCTATTACCAGTCATCACTGGCCTCCGTTCTGAGCTATGGGAGTTGGTGAAATGTCACCTCCTGTGAGGGCTAACAGGCAGCAAAGAGGGTGAGGCTGTGGGGTGGGACCTCAGAGCCAGGCTGGAGACCTGCAGGAGAAGCAGTCCTTCCTTGGGAGAGCTGTGTGAAAAGGCTCTGGGGTCAGGGGAGGTAGTTGGATGGAGAGAAACGAAGGATACGCTCAAGTTATGGTGCAGCTTGCATAGTGAGGGGGGGGCTGGAAATTTATTTTAGAGTCAGAAGCATGAGGGAGTTATGCACTTTCAGAGAGGTGTGAAAAGCCTGAGTGATGCACCCAGTGCCTGCAGGGAGCAGTGGGAGCAGGCTTAGGCACAGATGTTCTGGGCAGAGAGAGAAGAGGTTTTTCTGAGAACAGCTTCTGCAGTGCTGCTCAAGCATCATTCTGCTGGGAGAGGCTGTCTGGAAGCTGGGGAGGAGATGGGTGCTGCAGAGAGCTCCAGCTGGCTAGTGGGCAGGCAGGAGGGCTGTGGGGAACCACTGGAAGTCATTTACCCAGCTGAACTCTTCCCCAGGAAGAGATGAAGCTTTTCTCTCTTTTTTTTCCTACTAGAGGCTGTTTCTGTGTTTTATTTTGTTTTTTTTTTTTCTTCCTTCTTCTTTCCTGTGCCATGTTTATCGAATGCATTCCTTAGGATTCAAGATCTCACTGTACACCCAGATGACTTGATTTAGCATTCCGGGTCTCTGAGCAGGGACTGGAGGCAGTGAACCTGGCATCAGCCCCTGCTACTGCAGTTTGAGCCTTGGCAGGCTGTTGTGCTAATGACAAAATTAGCTGGGGAAGCTATTTACAGCCTTGGGCTGGGCAAGCCTGAGGAGTGGCAAGAGCTGTGCTGCAGTGTTGGAGGCTGGGGGAACGTGGGGTGTTTGATGTGATGGCCAGACCATCACCTAGCCAGGGTTTCTCATAGAGACAGAGAGATTTGCTTGGGCTGATGTTTTCTGGGGCTTGCCCTGCTGTGCCTTTGTATCTGCTGCTGCCTGTGAAGCGGCGATTTTGACAGTTGCTGAACAGACTTCCTGGGCCTACATCTACTGCTCGTCTCATTGACTTGAAGGAATAAGGAACACATTCCTTTTGTCCTGACTCGTACAGGCTGAGATCAGAGCCCTTCTGCTTCCAGACACGGGAACAGCTGCTGTTATGCTCATTCTCCGAATGCTCCTACAACTGGCCACCCTCCAGCTCCCCTTAGAAGAAACCCCTGGCAAGCTGGGCATACAGGTGGGCCAGCTGCTGCCATGCTGCCGTCTGGGCCCGCCTGTACAGTTGCTGACAAAGCTGAATCCTGGGTGTAGAGAAGACTGAGGATGAAACAACCCAGGTTTTTGAGCAAGAATGCAAACCACTGCTCGCTTGAGACTTGGGAAGGGGAATGGCTGGAGATGCAGATGTGTGCTTGTGCTCTGAGCTGCCCAGAAAGAAATCACGTGGCTGCGGCTCTCTGGTGCTGAGCTAATGAGTTTTGCCAAGAGGTGAGATAGTTGTCTCGGGCTTCGTGCTGCTCTAGTTTGACTGCGTGGCTTTTGGCTGTCTTTAGTGAGCTGCTTGTGAAATGTCACAGGCTGTCCTGTCATGGGGAAGCCAAGACTTGTTCTTTGCCACCATTAACGACTGTGCAGAAAGCCTGGGGCACAGCTGATGAAGATGGCACATCTGCCCTCCTGGCAATGGAATGGAGGTGGGAACCCATCTTCCCGAGGCTGGCTGTAGTCTGGCTGAGAAAGGACCTGCTTCAGCCCTACTGAGCACAGCAATCTGGATGGTTGCTTCTGTGCTTCTGCAGCCTCTGCCCAGAACAACAAGCTCTTTGTAAGTGTTAAAGACTACCTGTGCTTTTCCTAGCAGGGTGTTAACATTAAGTGCTCAGTTCTGGTATCCTGGATGATACCAGAGATTTACGTTAGGTATTAGGAGGAAGTTTTTCACCCAGAGGGTGGTGAGGCACTGGAACAGGTTGCCCAAGGAGGCTGTGGATGCCCCATCCCTGCAGGCATCCAAGGCCAGGCTGGATGTGGCTCTGGGCAGCCTGGACTGCTGGTTGGTGACCTGCACACAGCAGGGGGTTGGAACTGGATGAGCACTGTGGGCCTTTTCAACCCAGGCCATTCTATGATATCTGGTCAGAAACCGTGCTGGGGATGGGATGCAGCCTGCACTGGTGAGCTGCCTCCTGGCCTGGAGGAAGCCTCATCAGGGCAATTGCACTGCATCTCTTCTCAATGCGCACTTGAGCTTACCAGATTAAAGACAGTGTTTATACTTCCTCTTCCTTGACCACGAATATAGTTGTCTTTGCAGGTGTGCTCTGCTCTGGCAAGGTCTGCAGGCCAGACTGCTGCAGGGATTCCCCAGCAGAAGCCTGAACGGTGTGGGTTCAGCTGTGTTTGACAGGTAAGCTGTGGGGGAGCTGTGTCACCCTGGCCCTTAGCTCTTGCCATTACCTCTCTATTGTCATTTACAAATTTCAGGGTCCCTTCCAGCAAATACTGTCACTATTCCATGACAAAGTGCACTTCCCTCAGTGGCTTCCCTTTCCATGGATCTGTTGGACAGACTGTTTGTGCTCGTTGACATGGAACAAGCCCAAGTGAAATGAAATCATTTATAAAAGTCAGGAGAGAACTTGGATATTGTAATTCACTTCCTGCCATGCTCTCCAAGCTGCAATTAACATGGACCTGCATGATTACATGGTGTTGCTTGTCCTGTCTCTTTTCAGCCCCTCACTTCTTTTTCCTTCCTCATTTCCTTTCTAATCTGGCCTTATTACATATCTCTGTTTTTACTTCTCTCTCTCTCTTTTTTCCCCCTCTCTCTCTGTTCATTCTTCACTTCATCCTTATCCCTTCTCTGTACTTCCCCCCCCTCTCCCCCCCCTTTGCTTTCCTTATCTCCTGTATTCTTTCTTCCCCTCGCTCTCTTTATTCTCCCTCTATATTTAAACCCAGGCAGAAACAAATTATTTATGAAGGGCTATAATTTATGATGTGTTCTTAATGCCTTGGAAGACACAGATAATTTATTTAATAAGTAAAGACATGATAATTCACAGATGATGATTCCAGTCAGAAAAATTAGTTTCATTAATTTGTTGTAAATTCTCTCCCTTGATTTACTGCAGGAGGAGTTCCTGAAACCCAACTCAAATCTGTGTCGTGGTGTTTTTTATTTTGTCATCGCAGAACCAGCATGCAAACATGCTGCCTTCCCCACCCTGTGCTGTCTCTCACTCCTGCCTTCTGCTTCTGTCCTCCCAGCACTCAGCACAGCTAGCAGAAACATTTCTTTGCAGGGCACGTGGCTGGGAGGCCGGAGGTGGAATACGAATGAAGGTACTACAGGCAGGGCTGGAGGTAAAACAGGCCACGCTGTCTCAAAAATGTATATTGTGCAAAACTATATGCAGTTCTACAAGATTTTGTTCAATTAACTCAGCCCTAAGAGAGAATAAGAAAGTGGATTTCTCTTTTTAATAGAGTATAGAAGGTACTTTTTCAAATAAATTTCAAGACAGACCATTTTGCATTAGAATGTTGCTGATAACTGCAGTGTATATAAATATTATAGGAAACCTATTGAAGTGATTCATGGCGTACTATTGATCTAATCAGATTTAACTAAGTGTTTGCATCATGCCTTATTAATCACAGATAATAGGGCTCTTAGGACACATTGCAGAATCAGGACTTTTCTTTCCACAAGTGAAATGTTTGCTTCCATAGTGGGCAGGCAGTGTCCAAAGATTCTGGCTGTGTCTTGCTGGGACTACTGTAGTCCAGGGAACTTTCCCTGGGAGGAACTTTGCCAGGTCTGTTGATGCTCTAAACCACTGATTAGGGATATCGGTCTGCTCAGCAATTGATGTCAGCTTAGCAATGTTCTCCAGTTTTCACTGGAAAATGATTACAAGATAGACTGGTGTCCTGTGAATCGTAGTGCTTGGATGTTACCACTGGGTCTCTTCCTTCTGCAGCCTATGCCTGTCCCCTGTTCTGCCTCTTTGGTTTGTAAATTCTGTGCTTGTCTGTGCCAGGATAAGTTCTGTGATTTTACTTTTCGTGTGTGACCCTGATCCCCCTGAGTCCCCTTTCTATCAGTGCTGTACCAGAAGCCCCATCTCAGTGGTCACATACAGAGCAGTTTGATAAGGAACAGCGATAGGCTGGAGGATAACGCTGTTAGAAGGCATTATTGTTGCTGGTGTTACTGCATGGAACAGAAAATTGAACACAGGGTGGAACACGCTTTGCTGCCTACAGGTTTGGAATGAGCTGGTTCTGGGATTCGTGTTTTGGGAATCTAATCTCTGTGACTTGTGATACACAGTTCTGCAGACAAAGCTGCATCACACAAGTCTGATTTTTGTGCTCGCTGGCTGCCTAGCTCTGTAAAAGTTAGGTGCGTTTCTCCTTGCTTTTGCCCTGTGGTTGGTGTATTTTGATAACCGTGGTTGAGTTGGTTTTAAGCAGGTCTTGAAACGCTGTTTTAGAAAGTTATGACTGTGTATCAGACTGGGTAATCCACCCCTGCTCCAGTCGCTCCCTGTGAAATCCAGTACAAAGAACTGTTCAGGACTGTGGTTGGGCTGGGGGAGGTGAAGTGAACGATTCCCCTTCTGCTGAGGTTGTTTGAAGTGAAATCCTCCAGGGATTTCAGAAAATGTGATAAGTGAGGGGGTCAAACAGCCGATTAAAGGTGCAACCCCTTTCAAATCAAGTGTTGTTGTTGAGATTTGATTGTGCAACTCTTTCAGGTTTCTCTGATCGGCTCAATCAGGAGGAGCTGATGATGAGGTGCACAGGACGATTCCTCCCAGTGCAAGGTCCCAGAGATCTTTTCTCTGTTTGGTGGTCTGTAGGAGCTCCTGGAGAGAGGAGTGGGATGCAAGACACGGGTCCTGCTGCCTAAGTCCTGAACCCAGGTCTTTCTGCTCTCTGTAAGGGATTGGTTGGCTGGATCTGAGGTATACTTATTGGAAATGCTAGCTGTAAAAGGGCTGGCATGCCGGGAGCCTCAATCCCTGCCTCAACCCCAAGCTGTGGTGTTGACTTGCTGGGTAATGGACGCTCATGACTAGTGGAGGTCAAGGTTCCAAGCCTCTTCTCAGCCTGGGGGAGCAGGATTTTACTGCACTTGGCTCTGCTGTTCGCCATAGCTCACTCATCCTTCTTTACTAGCCATCATCACAACGTGACACGATTGCATTGTACTTTATGAGGAGCAGGAGTTCCATCTTGGCAGAATTTGTCTTCCCTCCCCCACGCATGGGATGAGGCCTCCCCAGGTGCTGTCTCAAGTGTACACTGGAGCATTTGAAACCCCTTCTTGAGGCGAGACGGATGAGGAATGAATATCCCAAAGAAAAATGTCCCGCCCTCCCCCGTGGCGGCGGTGGTGGTTGAGCAGCACGTTGGAGCCAGCTGTGCAAACACAAGAGGGGGCTGCACAGCCCCCTCCCTGCTGCTCTGCGAGGCCGTGCCAGCACTGACCTCAGCCCTCAGGTGGACTTCTCCTCCACCTCCCAGCTGGTGGGGCTGTCTCCATCCTGCTGCGGGACAAGGAGCAGCCAAACATGGTTTTCCTGACATCTGTGTGAGCCTCGTCTCCCTGAACTGCTTTAGGCAATTTGAATGTGTGACTCGGTTGGGTTCTTGGGGTATGGTAGCACGCCAGCTGCCCTGCTCCAGGCTGGTCAGCAGAACACTGTGCTGGAGTTTTCCTCCCTGCACCTGTCTGTAAGGTGACCTGCTTGCCACATCTGAGAGCAGTGGGCTTTGCCAAAGTGCTGCCTGATGGTATGTGCTGCAGCTCCTGCCAGCTGCTCTAAGCTAGCAACACCACACTGCTTCAGCCTCTCAGGAAAGAGATGGGAGAAGAATGCTTATCCTTCTGTTTGTTTTATGCTGTTCTTGGCCTTAAATAAATCCTCGTTTTCATCAGGCTGGCACAGGGTGCTGTTCTGTTGCTTCCTGGAGCAGCTCCTCAGGTATCTGCCCCTAAGCCTCTCTTTGTGCTTCAGCCCTGTGTGGCAGGAAATAAATGCCCCCTGGTATTCCTGCCCTGCCAGAATCTCTTGGCTGAAGGCAGGGCAGGGAAGTGACCGAGGGGTCCACCACCTCCTGGAGATGTCAGGCAGAGATGGGAGGCTGAACAAAGCCCCGAAGCTGCCCTGGCTCCAGACTGAGCAGATGATCAGGGAAAGAGCGTGGCTCACCTGGATCCCGTATGAAGAGGAAACGGGGCCATAGCAGAGCAGCTCGTGCTGCCTGCTAAATGCAAGTTCATGTCCTGAGACCTTTTTCAAAGCGTGTCGACGAATGTCTGCCTAGGGAAGGCAGTAAGTAGTGAGTCCACAAAGCAATCTGTTTGTGTTAATCTCAGATGGCACATCATAACAGTGCTCAGCGCTGGGTAAGTGCTGGGCAAATATTAGTGTCTTGTTTTACTTGTTGCAAGAGCTGAAACTTATCACAGTCAGTAAGCTGCAGTGTGCTGCTGTAGGAGAGCTGGCCAGAACCTGGATTTCTTCCCCAACCACCTCTGTGAGTCTGGGGACAGGATGTTTCAGGGGGTAGCTGGGAAAGCCCATTTTATTTTCATGTTGCTTTTTTTTCCCCTCTCTTGCTTGACTCCAGTTTTAAAGGCTGTCCTGGTTAGTTGCTCCCCACACCAACTACCCATAAAAATCCCCTGCAGGGACACACCAGGGAGCGTGCTAGAACTGGGAGGTACACCACTGTGCTGCACAGTGTGTTTGCATCTGCTCCAGTGTTGGCTGCCCTCTTCCTGCAAGTGACAGGCTCTGGCGAATGCCAGGCTGCTCATTACCTTTGCACTGCTCCATACATAATGAGGTAAAATGAAAACAAGTTCCCTCACTGCAGCTATGTGATCTGGGAACTCATAAAGGCTAAAGTGCTTTTAATTATGAGCTTGTTCCGATTATGCCCAGGCTTTCTGTTTCCTCCCATGGAGCAGACCAGCCCTCTGAGGTCAAGATGAACTTCAGTTAGAGAACTTCTGGCACACAGTTAGGAAAACTGGAGAGTTTCCCCCCTCCTAAAACTAGACACCTGCAATGTGTGATCTATTGTTCCCCAGAGGCCCATTCTCCTGGCTATAATATTGCTGAAAGCAGAACAAACACAATTATTTCTGGACAAGAAAGAGCCTTTCCTTTCTCTCTGGCTCTGCAGCACACCAGGAGCCTCCTGTTCTTCTCCCAGCTGTGGGATTGCAGGCTCTGATGAAGCAAGAGTCTTTAGCCTGCTTGGTCAAGCTTCCATCATGGAACTGAGATTTCGTAAGCTGAACTCGCTCCCTTCATCCTGAACTTGGAGCCTTGTCTGGAGAGGGACTGGAGGATCTGCGAGCGAGGATTCAGCCTGGCTGGAAGAGACCCTCTTCAGCTCCCTGCTGGTGCTGACTCTGGGCAAACTCCTCTCTGTGCCCCTAGGTGTAAAAAGGCAGCTGAGGTGTTTGGAGCCTTGGAAAGGATGTGAATGTGTGAGGAAGGAGACTGGCTGTGTTTTAGTGTGGGGAACTGAGGCCAGGTACAGCACTGTGGGGCTGAAATCATCAATCTCTGCCATGCCATGGGGAGCACAATGGCTCGCAGCACTGGTTATTTATCTAGTAGCAAGGGGAGTAAGGAAGGTGCTCCCATGCCAGAGAGCCCATAAGGCATTTTGGTGCATGGGCTTTCAGTTTCCTAAGAAATTGTGGGAACTACTGGTGGTGGTTTCCCATGGATTCCCCTTGCAGTTCACCTGTGGGACTTTTCCCTGATCAAGCTACATTGAAATCATCTGATGAGCTAAAAAAAAAGCCATTCAGAACAGACAACTCAGACCTTTCTTTGGGGAAGAGGGACACTTGTGGGGTTAATGTGCTTGTGACTGCATCTCTACCAGCACTGAGGGCAATGGGTTAGTTTTGTTCTGGCTTGTGGCAGGGTTATCAGGGAAACTTTGAGTAGTACTGCATCTCTAAGAACCACTGCCCTGTGTTCTGCTGGCTGCCTGTGCAGCTGTAATGGTTTTGGCCAATTAATTAGAACTGCTTCCCCTTGTTTTCCCCTTATAAATCACTTCCTCTTTAGCCAGCCCACAGAGAAAACAAGGGAAGAGTGAAATAAGTCTGAAGTAAAATATGAACCTCCCTTTTACTCCATATTTCAGGCAATAGCAGCACGCGGGACACCCCGGGAATAGGTTTTCTGAGCCAATGCTCTGTGAATTCACACTCTCTTTACGAGCCTCTTCAGTGTATGAAGTGAAGTTTTTAATGGCTGTTGCTGTTCCTTTTTGAATGGCTGTGAAGTCTGGGTCACCGCAGATCAGAGCAAATCCCCCTCCTCTCCACTGCCGTCAGAATTAGCTTTTCCCAACTACAAAGCCTGATGAGGGCGGGTCAGCTTGTAGCTCTGCCATGATGAGGATCTTAATCAGGCCCCAGCCAATGTGCTCGTGTTGATTGGGAAGGAAGAACAAGGAGCTTTTTTTGTGTGTTTTGCTTTGTTTAAAGATTTTCAGCAAACGATCTTTGGCAAGCTCCACAGGTAGAATGCTTAGCCTTGGTGTAGAGGTGGGTCGTTTCCATCGGACAGGAAAGGAGGGACCCACCAATGGATGTGAGATTTGCATAAAGGTTCTCCTAAATACATTCATTTCCTTTGATTTAAGCTTGGTGGCCCAAACACCTCCCCCTGCTCTGTCACTCTCTGTCTGCTGGCTGGGA
Source organism: Perdix hodgsoniae (assembly GCA_035772895.1). NCBI lineage: Eukaryota > Metazoa > Chordata > Aves > Galliformes > Phasianidae > Perdix > Perdix hodgsoniae. The sequence goes on from JAPSGF010000065.1 coordinate 3,131,314, forward strand.
CCTGCTTCATGCTGTGTTGTGTGACCCGGTGTGTCCCAGGAGCAGTCCTGTGCCCAGGGAGGGGTATCTTTGGTCAGTGGGACTTTGTAGCTTGGGACAGCACAATGAAAATGGACCAGGTTTGCTGTGGATGTAGCTGAATGCAGGTGGGATTAATCTGGGCCTCTGTACTTACTGGTTAGAAGGTTGATGTGATCTCGGCTTGGTCGCACTGTTGTCCTAGCTAAGGATTCTCATCCATGAGCTTGTTCCTATTAAAGCTCACGGGTATGGCTGTGATTTGCCTGAAAGCAGCAAGTGTGAGCAGGGTGCTGGTATCCCACGTGGGCAACGTGATGGATGGATGTGATGTGCAGTGCTCTTCATGTGAGTGCCTGAAGGAGAAAGAAGGAACCCAGCTCTGCTTTCCAAATTTCTTTGGCGAGGTGCCTCCCCAGGGGGAGATTTAAGGTGACAAGGAGAGGATGAGCAGTAAGCTACTGTCACTGTAGATCAAAACTAGCTAAGAGTAGTCATCAGTGATGCTGAGTGATTGCATAGCTCCTGCCAAGTTGTACTCTGCTAGTGCTTCTTTGTTCCCCACATCGTTCTCTTGGAAGTTTGTCCTTTACCTGTGTCCAGTACGATGAAACTCATCATGTTTCTTGTGTCTAGAGGAATAACGCTAACAGTAATTATATGCTTACAAAACAAGTGATGCACAGCGCAATCAACTGCTCACCACCTGTCCTCCGATGCCCAGCCAGACCCTGAGCAGCAGCTCTCCCACCCCCTCAGTTCTATAGTTATTGCACGATGTTGTATGGTGTGGAATATCCTGTGGCTAGTTTGAATCAGCTGTTCCACTTCTTTCCCCTCCCCTCTCCTTGTGCCCCCCCAGCTCCCTCCCGGGCAGGGCAATTCATAAAGCCGAAATGCCCTTGGCTCTCTGTAGCACTGCTCAGCAGCAACTCAAACTTCCATAGGCTTTGCCAACCACACACATGAATAAATCCCACATAGCTGACCCAGGCAGCAATTCCTGCATCAGTGCCAGTAGCTCTGGAGAGGGCCGGAGCAGACAATTAGGAGGCTATTCAGGACTTGGTCCCCCAGGAGGTGGATGATGCATCTGTATTAACCCTGAGAGCATTTGACTGCGTGATGGGGCAGGGCAGGGAGCTGGGCACTGGTACCACTGCCCTCGTGTCTGAAGCTGTTGTGCAGTCTGATCCCAGCCCCATGCTGCCAATACCTGGCTCTTGGTTATCTCAGGATGCTGTTGAACAGGGCGACCTGTGCTATTGGGCTCTTTTATTCAGCAGCTCTGCTGCCTTTTGTTTCTGCAAGCCATTGTCTCCAGCTCTATGCTGGATTCCCAGAAACCTTTGCCAGCAACCTCCAGCTAATGATGATCTGTGCACATGTACTTCTGAAAGCTGTCATGAAAGGGGAAGTCCAGTCACCGTGTGACCTGCACTCAGTTTCTCTTTTATCCCAAAATTCAGAAAGCTTAAACAAAATAGCCCCTTGGCATTGTTCCTAGGAAACCACTCACCAGGCAGTCTGAAATAATCATACAGATAATTTACTTGAATGCTGCTGATACGGACATTTTAGTCTTCTCTTCCTATTTCAAAAGGAATTGGAAAAAAAGGGCAGTGTTACTGTCTTTTGAGAAATAATGGAGGCACAGGGTTACGCAGGCAGCAATTCTTAGATTTCATCTGCAGCATTAAGGGAAAATTAAAAAAAAATGCAAATAACAGTAAGCAAGTAAATTCTATTCATTTTTTAAATACAGAACAAAGTTAATTAATATTTTTTTTTCTCTCTGCAGAAGTATCCAAAGGCTATTAAGAGTTCAGACAGGGGATCTTATTAAGCTCTTGTTTTGAAGAGGGATTAACGAAGAAGTTTAGGTGAGAAGCAGATTTTGGTTGACGTGGTTTTATTGTTGCAGTCTTCCTCCCCTTCGAAGTTTTCATCTTCCAAAACTACAGATTTTAATTAAAAGAAAAAAAAAAAAAGAAAAAAAGAAAAAAAAAAAGAGGGATATTTCTCGGCCTTTCAGCTCGGCAGCACATACAGACAAATAAATTAAAAAGTGGGAGAAGTGGAACTAACCCAATAATCCGTGAAAACCTAATTTCCCTCACCAGCGTCGCTGACGCAAGCATCTCCCCTCTCCCTTCCCATTCTCCAGTTCAGGGGCAGTGATTGGAGAAATTGGCTAACAAGATCAGAAAATTTAATTACTGTTCTGCCTCCCCTTCCCAAGAAATTGGATGTCACACTTCCTTGTAGCCTGGTTTTAAGATGCGCTATGGCTGATTTTCACATGACTTCAACCTGACTCCCTACCCTTCCCTTTCCCTTTCTTCCCCCTGATCCCCATGGGAATACCCATCCAATGGGTATTGCAAGGTTAGTGGAGGCACCGCAGCTCTGTTGGCAGCCGTGGTAAAGCTCAGCCTCAGCTGGAGCCAGTCTTTATGCCTGGTATTGGAAGGAGTGCCAAAGGGTGAAGCGATGGTGTCGTATCTCTGCGCACCATGGAGCATCATCTCTAGGTGCTCCTCACCTCTCCGTTTCGTGCCCTGGTGGCCAAGACCAATGGCTTCCTGGCTTGTATCAGAAAGTGCACTCAGCAGGACCAGGGAGGTGGTTGTCCCCTGTACTCAGCTTTGATGGGACCACACTTCTAGTAGTGTGTTCAATCTGGAGAAGAGGAGGCTCAGGGAAACCTCATCGCTCCCTACAACTGCCTGAAAGGAGATTGCAGCAAGGTAGGGGTTGGCCTCTTCTCCCAGTTAACAATGATAGGATGAGAGGTGATGGCCCCACTTTGTGCCGGGAGGAGTTCAGATTGGATTTAAACATTTATTCTCAGGAAGAGTAGTGAGGAACTGGCCCAGCTGCCCATGGAGATGGTAGAGTCACCATCCCTGGAGGTGTAGAGAACTGTGATGGAGATGTAGAGAACACCGATGGACATGGTCAGTGGGCATGGTGGGGTGGATTAAGGTTGGACTGGGGGATCTCAGAGATCTTTTCCAACCTGAATGATTCTATGCTGGAGCACGGCTTCTCTCTGCGTCTTATGTTGAGATGTGTCTCAGGCCTGGGGCTCAGTGATGCTTCAGCCTATGAAAGAAGACAGGACCACGGTCTGCAGTGGTGTCTGTCATATTGTATCTGTCATCTGCTACCCGTGGAAAGGAGTTCAAGCAGTCCCAGGTACGGCTAATGTAAACTTTGCTCTGCGGGTCTTGGTGAGAGGCTGGAAGGCCCTCAGCTGGGCCACATCTCCATGCCTGTTCTGAACAGTGCTGGCCAGCCCTGAATGCTCCTTTACAGCTGCTGTGCATTTCCCAGGGGTAACTCCCCTCATACCTGGCCTTAGGTGTGCCACAGACTTACTCTTTGGCTCTTTTGTTGCTGGAGCTGTATGGAGCAAAAAGTGATGATGGGAACAGGGAGGGCTTTGGGTTAGTGTGTTCTTCTTATTCCTCTTGTTTGATGTCTGGGCCACAGACCAGCACAAGGAAGTTTCCTTGTCTGTTCAAAATTCAGAGCTTGGACCTGTTTTTCCTTCCAGGCTTTCGTGGGAGCCCCATGGATATAGGAGAGTTGAAGCTGTTACTACAAGCTGTTGCAGGGGTCTGGGCAGGGCAGAGATGAATGCAGTGCAGAAAAGAAGAAACATGGTTTGTTTTGTAATGTCGCTTCTATCACTGGAAGGGATCTGAGACGTGTAATTAACTAAGAAGGAGGCTGCTCTGCATAACACAAGCCTGTTGTATCCAGCTCAGCAGGACCAGTGACCCAGGCTATGGTCTCAAGGCTGGCGATGTCACCAGAATCCCCTGGTAGCAGAGCAGCCTCACTGGAGACAGCGGCTCTATTTATTTTTTGATTTGTATTCCCAGCATGTCCTGTTCTGTGCAAACTGTGAGCCTGGCTTGGAAATGCAGTGCGAGCACCTTATCAGATAATGAATAATGATTTATTGAACATACGGGTAAACACCATAGATAAGGTATAAATACACTTCGGAAATGCAGTTGCATTTGTATGAATGTATACCAAATCAGCCCCATGGCTTTTGGTTCTCTTTGCAGCTGCCACAAAGGCATCTTCTGGGCTGCTGCATGGCCCTGCAGGGCCCCAGCTATATGCACGTGCCCATTTCCAACAGGAGAAACCCAAGGATAGGGAATGAGTGCAAAGTCACCTGCCAGGAGATGC
>JAPSGF010000065.1:3135553-3199017 GCA_035772895.1 Perdix hodgsoniae
CCCTGTGATGAATGGGTTTCTGTATGGAGCCCTTTCATGTGCATAAAGCAGCTCGCTGGGGTACTTGGCCACACTGGATTAGCTCTGGTACTTAGCATTTACCTGCAGCATAGTGACTACCTTTGGAGGAAGATGGAAGGTAGGATTCAGTCATTAAATACAGGGTAATATACGTGAATATGGTGACTAGTGCTGTGTGCGATGCCCTGAGTGTGGAATGGTGAATCTTCTTCCCTTGTGAAGTTGCTCCTCTGCAAACACGGATCTGTTCCAGCTGAACTAGCAGCTGGCTTTGTGCTGCCTATGGTGTCTGCCACATCCTGCTGCTGCTGCTGCTGAATTTGCAGCACCTGTTGGTGGAAGACCTGCTGGCAATCCAGCACACTGCTGGGGCTTTAAGAGTTGTTTGACAGCTGTGATAACACCCCACTCTGCTCCTCTGCCATCCCCAGGTACATGCTCACCCTCCTCTGTGCCTTTTCCCGTGTCTCTGGATAAGCCCCTGTATGTGGCAGGCTGCCTGAAGTGATGCCTCAAGCCCCCCATAAAATCCAGATGCTTACAGGAGGTGCCAGCAGAAGACCTCCAGGCAGGAGGTCAGCCTGGCTTCCTTGTTTATTCTCACTGCAGCCCTCAGTATCTTCCTCCTCCATTTTCTGGCCATGGTCCCTGCTGGCAACAAGCCTGTATTAGCAAGAGCCCCTGTGAGGTCACTGGTAAATGATAGCCGTGCTTTTCCCCTCTGCTTTAATCATCAGTCACCAAAGGTGGAGACGTTCAAATCCTTAAAATAAGAGGTAAGTCCAATTCCTTCTGGGACTGGCAGTTGGCTGCCTGAACCCCACATGTGACGGGGTTGGAGGAGAGCTGGGGAATGCAGTGATAGTCCAGCTCAGAGCCTGGCATTTGGCTTGCAGTGACACCAGGCTTCAGAGTTAGAGAATGGATAGAGGCAGCACAGGGTTTTTCAAGCTAGGCTGTGATTATCCTTTAAGACATGGAGGGGACGCGCTTCAGGACTCCTCTGAGATCATCTCTTGCATGCAGGAGGGCTGCATAATGAATGAGTGTGGGAATGCAGCTCATGTGGGTACTCCAGCCTTGGCCTTGCCACTTGCAAGCGGAAAAGTGATTTTCGTGTGCTCTCTAGCAGTGACTGTGGCATTGCTTTCTCCAAGGCCTTTGTAGAGAATGGGGGAATTGCTTCTCTTTTGACCTTAAGATTTTTCAGTGCCTTGCTGTGTGAATGTGTTCTTCTCACTTTTCCCAGTTTGTGCTCATCATTCCTTTGTTTTTCCCCAGCAGTCCCGCTTCACTGTCATGTGTGACTTCTGGGCTACGCAGTAAATTACAAAAGCCCAGGGACCGAGAGCTTGATAAAGCTTTGTGATCCAATCTGTTAGAGAATATAGCCACAGAGAGAATTTGATTTGCATACATTTCCTACCCTGAATTCCTCTGGTGCTATTAGGAGTCACCATAGCTAACACAGTCTCTGAACTGCGGGGCTTAGATGCATGCAGAAGTACACCTATTTGCTTTCTTGGAAAGAGATTCACTGAAGCATTTTTCATGTTATTTTCCCCCCCGTGTTCCTTCCCATCAGAGGAGTTTGTGCTGCCGTAGAGACTCTTTGATCTGAGTTAATTCTTTGATGAAGCTTCACAAGGCAATGGAGAAACTGAGCACGCTCTGGGGAGAAGGCTTCCTTCTCAAATAGTGTAGAATCAGAATCGAGTTGGTGCAGCCCGTGATGCTGCTGGTGGCGCCAGGCTGTGAACGTGCCCCGAGCAGTGAGAGAGGTGAGGAATCGAGGAATCCTAGAATGGCTTGGGTTGAAAAGGACCACAATGTTCATCTAGTTTCAACCCCCCTGCTATGTGCAGGGTTGCCAACCACCAGACCAGGTGGCCCAGAGCCACAAGCCACAGCCAGAGGAAGATTTGGCCCAGGGCTGGTTGTGCCAGCACGGTGGGAATTGGGGCGGGTGGCTAGCAAAGAGATGCTGAGCTCTTCTTTTCCCAGATCTGCCTGTGAGAGCAGGGTGAGAAGGAAGGGCTCTTGGCTTTCACAGGCAAACCAGAGCAGTTGTAGCCATGGATCCGGCTCCTGCCACATCAGACTGCTTCGGGTTGATCTTCACCTTGGTGAAGCTTCCATGGCACAAAGCTATGTGCCGGCACCCGCGCTTGAGCCGTGCACTCTGCAGGTCCGGCTCCCGTGGGAAAGTTACCAAGCTGTGCCTCGTTGGCTGTAGTCTTCTCTCCTTCCCCTCCTTGTCTGGCTGCCCGCTTAATTGATTACTTCATTGCTCTGCTGTTGCTTCTGGAGCTGAATGCGTTGAGTTAAACAGCGAGAACAGAGAAAGGAGGCAGTGAATCTGAGTGCCAGGCTTGCATCTGAAAGATTACGGCACAATCTAATGAGCTCATTAATTTCATTTCATTAACCAAACAGTGCTTGTGGAGAATGGCAAATATTTAAAGAAGCCCAGCAGGGTCAGAAACACATTTAATTAATGTTGTCACATGACACTGAGAACAAGAGGGGGGAATAAATCCTGATGCTATATATTAACATCCACGGTGACTTCTCTTTTATATTTTATGTGCTTCTCGGATGAGAGTTCTCCCTCTCTTGGAGGTCTATCTGGCTCCATTTGTCTCAGGGCAGGAGCACCTCCCCAGTTTGTACATATTTCCTTTCCTCCCAAGGCTTCCTGTGGGAGTGGGCAGTGTTGTTGTCCCTGTTTTTGGGCAAATACTCGGGGCATTGTGGAAGAGATGACTCCTTGTTGTGCCAAAGGTTGGGGTTAGGAGTAGTGGTAGAGGAGCCTCGTTCCCTGTGTTTCTACTCTTTGGATCAGCCCTGCTTCTCCATTGGGACTGAGGCTTGGCTTCAGAACAAGCACCTGACAGAGAAGAGATGTTCTGTACTGGAGAAGTACAGAAACATGCAAAATCAAAAACATGCCTTTTGCCTTGCAGAGTCCTCCCTTGGATGGAGGACTTACTAATGTTGGGTGTCTGTGCTGCATTGTTATCATGGTAAATGAGTCTGAGCTCAAATGCTTCCTGCTCATCCAGCTGGGTGCCCTGGGTGCCACAGCATAAAAGAAATTTGAAACACACACAAACAGCAGGGAACAGAGGGTGTCAAAACCTTTTTGATACCCTTCAAGTCTGTTGCGTTTGGTTTGGCTATTTGTAGACTTGCGTGCGTCACAGCTACGTGGGATCCCATCCCATCTTCCACATGTCAGAGGGAATCTGGGCCTGGGCATTCAGTAATGAGCCAGCTGTGAATTTATTAATCTGTATTGGTGAGGTGTGCCTTGCTAACAGCTCATTTTGATTTAGGGAGGGCTGTATTCTTTTGTAGTTCTGGGGCTGGATCCATGTGAAGCGTCCAGTGGAACTGCCTATTGCTTTTCTGATTGTCCTGGTACACACTGCTGCTTGGGGGGGAACTGAGTTTGAACGGATACCCCAAATGCACCCAGAGGTCTGGCTTTCCCAAAGGCAGATTATTTCTGTGGTCTCTGGATCGAGATGCGTCCCAGCTAAAATAACACCAGAGGGAGAGGGACTGTGTCTTTACTCCTGAAGTCTCCTACTTTGCTACACACTGGTATGTTTATTGCTCTGGGAAAAGAACCCTGATGCCCAGAGAAGGAGAAGGTGGCTGAGATTTAGGGGTCATCTGAGCTCACCTGGGGTCTTGCTGTGAGCCCATGAAAATGAGCTCATCCAAGGAAATGTGAAAGCCAAGTCAGCGTGGCCGATGGAGCAGAGCAATGCTGGTGCAGGCTGCTTTTCTGTCAGCGCCTGCTTCTCGTGGCTAATGTGCCGCACTTAGCCATCTTCCTTGTTATTACACCGATGTTAAAGAGATGTCTGCCATTAATGTGGTATTGATCATGCGAGGGGCTCAGAGCAGTGGTACTCTCTGAGCAGGCAGAGCCGGGGCGGCTCACCGTTGTTAATTGCTGCAGCTGGAGGAAGCAAGCGGCTGAAAGGCCAAGCATAAATCATGAAGGGCCTATGAATTAGTGCTCTGACAGCCACCTCGGTGTGGTCTGGCACTTCCACGAGTGATTGCAGACGGCTGGGGAGAGGCAGAGGGCACTGGGCGGGAGGCGAGGGCCTTCCTTTGCTGCGCTCTGTGGCACTTTGCCCATTACCCCATCGCTCAACCCGTGGCTTGTCAGGGCGGGACTCTGCTTGATTGCAATAAAATGAAGCTGCACTTGGCGCTGCTGAGTTCATCCTCCATCACGGAGCGCTCACCCTGGTGCTCTCTGCCAGAAGGAGCCTTGATGGGTAAAGCCAGCTGCAGGCAGGGGAACTGCTGCTGGGGAGAGGGACCCAGAGGTGGGGTCAGCACCACAGTGTGGGGCTGTGCTGGCAGCTGGAGGAGTCTGTCCCCCTGTGCTGGGGGCTGGGCCGTGCTAGCGGCCTGGGTAAAGTCCCTTGTGATGCTGAGGGACTGGTTACCATTACTCCTCACTAGCACAGAGCGAGGCACAGTGCCCAGAATTGCATTAGGATTGGTTCATAGGAGAAACACCCACTGGTGGGAGTACCTGCTGGTTGTTTGGTTGCAACCTGAGTTGCCCCTTTGTGCTTGGATAGAAAGTCTTGAAATGAGGCAGTTGGGACAGGTGTCCTTGGCAAGCAGGCCAGAGACTGCAGGGAGCCCTGGGGCTGGGCCGGATGTGTGTCAGATTAATGCCTGAGAGACAGGTCGCAGTGACTTCCATGGTGAGATACTGGCCTGTCCTCATTCTGCCATATGGTCTCGTGTTTGGCTGGGTGGTCCCAATACCAGCATATCATGAGAAGAGGCAAATCCCATCTCTGTGATGAGGTCGTGGCTGTGTATCAGGACGAGTAATAGTGCAGCATGGCCTGGGAAGGGTTTTCCAGGTCCAGCATGGCCCTGGGACAGGAGAGCTCCTTGTCTTGCTGGATCTGTGGCTCAGAGCAGGAGGTGAGGACAGCCGGAGGCCTGGCAGGGCTCAGCCTGCTCTGGGGGCTCTTGCCAAGTGCCTGTGGTGCTGAGAGGCTGACAGCATTCCTGCTGTCTCAGTGACATGTGCTGCCCTTTCTCAGGAGGAGCTGCTTTTGTCCTCTTTGGAGCTGGCAAGCGCGGGCTTTCTATCCCACCGCCCACAGCATCCTGTTGGACCACTTCTCGCCCATGGGAAAAAGAAAAAAACCACATCCTCACGTGTGAAATCCCAGGGACGAATCCCTGGTGGCTGAGGAAACAGCTGTGCCTTGAGTTGCCTCTTCACAGCAACGCTGCCTTGGGGATCATAGTTTGCTTCTCTGCAGTCGCAGGGATTAAAGCAGCGCTTCCCCATCGCTTCCTGACACCCTTAGAAGCCAGGTTGCACTGGGGAGGTGGCAGATTGACCGGTGACCTGGAAGGACATCAAATGGAAGGATTTAGCTGCTGGAGGGGGTTTGTCAGGGGAGCTGAACTCGTGGGTGGAGAAACAAAAAGCTTTCCAGTTCTAGTGCTGCCCGTTCTGCTGTTTCTCAGAGGAAGAAAGAGGACCTTCAACAAAATGCTTCCTGAACTGCAGCTATTTCACACCATTCCCATTCCCAGACTCTTTAAGTAAGTGTTTGACCATCTTTGAAGGTGTTTTCTAGTTCACTGGTGTCATCCTTCAATAGGCTTTCTTGCCCTTCTCTCTGAAATTTGGACCGTGACCAGAAATTTGCTTATCCCTTTTAGACTCGAGGTGCTTGAATCCCTGTCAATCGACCAGCTCATGAAAGTGAAACAAACTTTTCTTTTAAACCTTCCCAGCCATACCATCAAAACCAGAATATGTGTTACAGGATCAGGAAAGAAAAAAAAAAACAAACAAACAGCTTTGCCAGTGTAAAACTTGAAAGGTAGAGGGGAGGGAGATTCCTTGCTCAAGTGCTGAGAGGCAGAGATATTGTTCCCACCTGTAGCAGTGGCACCTTCTGCTGTCAGAATGGATGGCTCAGATTCTCAAGATACTTCAGGCTTCAATAGTTATGCTCTCTTAATTGAGGGTATTACAGATACTATGGATTTTTTTAGCACATCTTTTACTTTTTGTTGTTTTCCATGGTTCGATGGTTGCCTCTGTGGGTGAACTCGGAGCTCTATCCAGAAGGTAAACAGAAATCCTGAACCAAAAAAAGAAAGGGAGTCTAAATATAAATCTGTCAAAACCAGACTCTTCTCTGCAGCAGAGTTAAAGGAGACCAATACATTGCTGGTGGCTGTGTCTGAAGAGCTGAGTGAGTGAGTGTGGGATGCCAAGTAGCTACCCCCAGGTAACCCAGCTTCTTTTCTCCTTGGAGATGGGGCTCAAAGGCACAGACAGCTGTGGGAGCTCTTGGCCTTGCAGGAGCACACAGAAACTGGTTCTCCAGCCAAGGCTGTGCTCTGCCTTACTTTTGGTGGCTTCCCTGCTCTGCCTCTCCCAATGCTCAGGCACTCTGGCCATCATCTGAATTCACAATCTGTTGGGTTGTGGCTGAAATCTTTGAATAACTCCACTTCCCAATACTGAGGCAAAGTGAATCTTCTCTAAACCCTTTTGGAGGAAGGGTTGCAAATAGAACTGCCCATGGAAATGGGATATGTCTTGCACATCCTGAAAAGCAGTGGGCCACTGTTGCACAGGAGTCCCTACCACTTCACCTCTTCTGATTAAATATGAACAAACTGCATTTAAGCAAAGCCTTCAGGCGAGCTTTCCATATTCATAAGACAATGGCTTTATCAGGAAAGGGAGGCATTTTGGGGAAATGTCAATATGAATATTACAGTCTCTTTGCTCTTTGTATTGTCCCCTAAATTGTGGAAGCGAAGCTGTAGGAGATAATGTGCAATTATGCTGTCACTAAAGTTTGTGGAACCATTTATAGAAGCTTTTGAGAGATCTCCTTCTAGGCACGGAGGGGCTGCGTGCTCCAGTCTCCTTCATCTCTCTGTGATGCTTTGAACTGAAGACTGCATTTGGCTGCATGTGTGTAGGAGAGCGGCTGGTGTTTGGAACTGAGCTCTTCTCACTGTCCTTCAGCGGTGACAGCATGAGAGGAGCTGTGACTGGGGCTTCAAGGACCAGCAAGGGCTGTAGAAGAAAGGATTCTGAGAACTCATTTGCCAGCCTCCGGGAGAAGAGTTTTAGGACCCAGGATGGAGGTAGTAAATCACTCTGGAAGGTGGATATGGGGCACCTTGGTGTTCTTGGTGATGAAAGTCCTTTCATCCCATGCGCTCCTTGTCGCAAGTTGCTGATGGGGTCTGTGGGGCATTACCAGGGTAGAGGAACCTGGGGTGGCCAGCATGTGGTCCAGGAGCAGAGGTGAGGCTCTACCTTGTGCCGTGGCATCTTACAACCTCAGGGACGGGCTCTTCTTGCCTCTTTTCTTTCCACAAGTAATTTCTCCTTTTAGTGACAAATGATGTTTTTCGTTCTTTTCATTATTCATTTCCATCATTTAATATTTAAACGTGCTAAATCTTTGAATCTCACGTTCTGTCAGGACAGGAGCTAGGGAAGCTGGAGGGCTGAAGGTGGCGTTGATAAAACACAACCAGAGGGTGTGGAAGAGCCTGAGGGGGGTGGCTTTGGCTGCCTGGTTGCTTCTGGGATGGGACAACCACTTGTGTTCCCCTAAGATATGCCAGATCCTATCCTAATGGCTCTTCCTGGTGCCTCATTGCAGCCCAGCCCTGGGAGGTGCTGAGGGCTTGGTGCAGCCATTGGGTTGGCAGTTCTTGGCATTGTGCAACTGGCATGTTGAGTCACTTGGGATTGCTGACCCAGGAGGACCCCTGTACTTCTTCATTTACCCCCTCTGAGAGAGCAAAATTCACTTATACTTGTCAGACCCATTTGTATGGCAGCATGGAGCCAGGCTAATGCACGGTGGGGAGTATTCAGGGCCTGGCAGGCTTTGCACGAGGAGCTTTGCCCTGTGCCACGCTGAGAAGGTCCCGGTCAGCCTGTATGGAACAGTGTCCTGTGTGCAATGGATCTGTGCCCTGGAGGCTCCTGGTAGCAAGGCTGAAACTGCTGTGCACGAGCAAGATACAGCGACAGAGCCCAGAGGAGCAGTGGGTAAGAAAAGCCTTCTGCTGCCAAGTGGAGTAGTTTTATTGCAAGCCTTAATGCTATTTACTCTGTTTTCCAAGAGCCCCAGAGCCAGATTTCATGCAGTTCAGCTGTCACTAAAAAGCGAATGTACATTTCTAGCCCTCCTGGCCTTCTTGACATGCTGGAAAATACGATTCTTGAACGTGAAAGAGCCAGCAGGCAAACACCCGCTCCCTGAAGCACGCTGTCCTCGCATCCCTTTGCAGAGCCTTGCAAGGTGGAGGCGTGCTTTTGTACGCTTGGGTTCATCAATACTGAACATCTGTCCAAATTCTCCCCGGCTTGTTCAGGCTGTCTCTGAGACCCACAAGGCCTGGCCTGAAAATGTATTATTCGATAAAATTGATCTGGGTGGCAGTGAGCTGTTTTATTTAATTGCTCTTTCTTTGTTTGCTTGGGCGTCTTCACTCGTTCTTTGGAATGCAGGTCTGTCCTTGCTGGTTGAGCCAGCAGCCAACCAGTAGCTTTGCGCCTGGGATCCTCCTTGCTGGCGTGCTTAGAGCATGCTGGGGCTGTGTGATGGGAACTGGTTCATGCCTTGCTGCTCCGGGCAGATTCTCACTGCATGCCCCCCATTCCCATTGAGATAATTAAATCAGGGGTTCTGATCGCAGGCAGGGGAAGGAGAACTGTCAGTCATCCCAGGGTGGGGTCCCAGCATCTTCCTTCCTCCCAGAGTGCCACCTTGGAGAGGGCATCCGGTTCTTTTCCTTTTTTTTTTTTTTTTTAATTTATGAATAAATAATTGCTTTGGTGGAGAATAAATCAGACAGCTCTCTCTGGGTGAGCGTTACCTCTGCTTGCACCCAGCTCAGGGCAAAGCCTGGCAGCCCCCTCCCTGTCGTGAAAGTAGATAGAACAAAAGGGTTGTTGTGCTGGGCATGTGCCAGCATGGAGATGCTTTTATTGGTGTCCAAAAAGCAAACAGCAGAGCTTCTCCTGACCTGGTTGCATCCACCCAAAGATGTGTGGGTGGGTCAGAGGAGGTCAGGGGCAGCTTGGGATGCCAGAGGTGTGGGCAGGGATTTGCTGTGCATTTTGTGTCGCATAGCCTTTCCCCTGGTCAACTCTCTGCTTGCACAGCAGCACCCTTCTCATCTCACTGGGTGCGAGGTGCTGCTTATGCCGCTGAAATTTGTCACAGGCTCTGTGTGCCCCATAGCCAACCCCAACAGAAACAGGTCTCTCTAGAACCTGGGCAAGCTCCTAAAGCTGTAGCACAGCCACCTGCCAGACTGGAGCTGTGGCTGCAGGTTATATGGGGCTGGATCCCACTGTGGCTTTGTGGGTCATACCGTATTTGGGCCCTGCATTCCAGCTTGTTGCATGATCCTGTGCAGAGGAATGAGAGACTCATCTCGAATCTCAATCATTGCTGTAGGGTTTTAGATCTATTTTTGCAGTTCTGCTTAAACTTTCATATCACACGATGGGTTCTCAGGGAGTTGTGTCTAAATCTAGAAGCAATCTGTTTTTTGTTTTTGTTTTTTTAACACTGCTCCAATCAATTTTGGGTTAAGCTCTTTGCCGCGTTAGTCTTCAGCTTCAGGAGCCGTGACAAACACATGATGTCATCAGTTGTGTGCTATCACATGCTTTTAAAATGCCGTCAGACTTGCTAAATATTCAGCGTGTAGTTTCTGTCTCAGCAGACTGTGTTGGCTGAAACTGCTTATGCAAATGAAAAGCTGTACCTCTTCAATAGGTTATTATGAGCTGATCCTGAATAATTGGTGTTGAACTGAGCAGTAGGTGGGAGAAGTCAGCAGAGGCAATAATTAATCAAGTGGCTTCACGTCTAGCTTGGATGTGGATCCTAGAAACCCTTCTCTGAAGACAGGATGAGCTCCTTGGAGCCCCATGTGTGTGCCTAACCACTGCAAAGTCCTGGCAAGGACATCTCCCCCATGCACAGCTCCAGCTCAGTGAAAAATTCATTTAGGTTTTGCCCAGCGATTCCCAAGGGAAGGCTGTCAGAAAGTCTTTCTGCTCTGAGCCTCTTAGTGTGTATTTCTAAATTCCAGCCTATATTAATTCATGGCTGCTTTGTTCTCATTTGTTCTTCGACTGAATTGGCTCCTTTTCACCCTTGCTTCCTCCCTCTCGCTCTCTGTATACTTCTAAACCACGTCTCTTCTTGGCTTTTCTTTTGCTAGACTAAGTTTGCTCAGCTCCTTTCATGTCCTCTCAGAAGACAAAGCTCTCTGTTTCCTATATCACCCCTTTTTTTTCTACCTCTTTCCAATCTGAAGTGGACCCAGCCACCTAAATCACAACTCTTTCCATGGAGCCTGAGCAAGTGAGAGCAAAGAGCCCACTTTCCAGCCACAAGGATCAAGTCCCAAAGAGAGGCAGCAGCCCTGCCAAGAACCAGGCAGCAAAGAGCTCACGCTCAGACAAGTTCTCTGATAAAGGGAGAATTTTTTCTTTTATTAAGCGGGGTATATGCAAAAAAATGCAGGATTGATTTATCTCAGTGGCCTGTTAAGAGTTAATCGATAAAATAGCAGTTGCCACCTTATTATGAGAAACTAGCTGATTAGAAACTTGATTAATGAGATGATTTTTCATGACTATAATTAAAGCACTGCATGGCTTCTCTTGTAATTGATATTTAATGCTTACATGGAAGGCTGTTTGTCTGTAAGAAACAGATCCTTTTTTTGTTTTTGTTTTGTTTAATTGCAGTGATTCACCTGTGGATCAGGCACAGGAGGCTGGCACCTCCAGTAGTAGGGAAGAAGGGAGAAGATGGGATGCAATTGGTCAGGAGCAAAAAGCAGCCTTTTCATTCCTAGAGAAGTAGGAAAAGATTGGTGTTTCATAGCTAATATCCAGGAGAGTGATGGTCTATGAGTGGGAGACAGCTTTTTCTCATGGCAAAGGTCTTGCTGGTCCAACCTGCAAAGATCAACAGCAAATCCAAGCCAGACATGAGATCCCAGCTGCTACCAGAAGTAGGTACAAGGAGGGCTCTACTTGCTCCAGCCAGGCAGATTCCATCTCTTGGATGCTACGAAGCTGTACATGGTAGCAGATAGTGAAAAATTAGAGGAAACATGATAAAAGGTGCTGCTGCTTGTGTCTTGCTCTAACTCTGATGCTGGAGAACCACCACCGGTCGGAAGTGGTACCTCTGTGTTCAACTGTCCTGGGGGAACTTCCTTTGCAGACTTTGTCCATAAAATTTTGGATCAGTTCCTGAGAGGCAGTGTGACCTCTGCTATGCTGGATGCTGTCTCTGAAAGATCTGCTCCAGACCAGTCAGCTTCTGTTCCCAGGGCTTCCATAATATCAGCCTTCTTCCCTGGCCTTGGCATTTGTTAATTCTTCATCTAAAGCGGATGCATTGGATCTTGTTGTACCTTGCTGTGCTCGTGCCCGGTGTGGGAAAGGCCTGATCCAAAACCTGTGCCAGCTTCTGTGCCAACATTAGCTGCTTTTGGCATGAAGGATGTAGGTGTATGATGGAGATACAGAGCTATGCCAAGTGTTTGCATACAAGCTTTCAGACCGCAGTTCATAATGTGTTATATGATCTAAATTAGATTACTAAGAAATGCTCTATGCATTTTCTCCAGTAAAGAGAAGCGGTTGAGTAGCAGCCGCCATGTTCTGTCCCCTTTAATTAGCAGCATTAAACCAGATTTTCTTCCTTAACAGAGAACTACTTCACAATACAGAGAAATGGTAAGTGGCCATGCTGGTATATGAGCACGAGGCTCACTCCTCTGCAGCAGCAAGTCTCTGAGTCCCCATGCACCCTCAGCCCCAGCCAGCAAGGGTGGCAGCTGCGATGGCAGATGGGAGGTGGGCCAAGGTCATACAGGAAGGCTGTGGGCGCTGTTCCAGCCCTCAGTCTGGAGTCTGCCGTGCAGGGAGGTCACATTCAGCCCTGTCCCCTGTCGAGTGCTGGGCTCTTCTCATCCGCGTCATTCTGCCCGTTGCTGTCAGGGCGGTGGCTTGCTTGGGGTACGTGTGTGTGTGTGTGTGTGTGTGTGCAGTGAGTGTCACACCACCCCGAGCAAATCTGCAAATCTAATAACAATCAAAGCCGTCGCTGATGCATTATTAAAATTCTGGTTAGTTTTTCTTTCCTGCAAGCAAGAAAACGGAGTATTTGGAGGTGGGTAGTTGGTGTTAAATTGTGTTTATTGCACGTCTGTTGAATATATAACACGTCTGCGTGACCTCCCCGAAGAGTTAGACAAGCCTTTGCACAACATAATAATTCTCAAACCCTTAGAAATGCATACAAGTACCCTGGTGCAATGACAGGAATTCAGACCTCACATGCTGGGTGACGGATGCTGGGGGGCAGCAGCTGCCCAGATCCATTGAAGTCGTCTCTGACTGTACTGTCCAGGAGCAAATTGTTAATGCTGTCTACGGGAGTGGCAGAGGAATCAGCGGTAGGTTTTAGGGCTGATCTCTTCTGAGAGGGATGCACTGGAAACTCTTGATGGCACCAGCCAGTCTGCAGGCTCTTTTACCTTGTAATCAGCCAAACAGTGAGAAATCTTCTTCGTAGAAAGTTTCCTTCTCAGTTTTATTTTTGAAAGGAATGCAGTGGAATGTGTGGAGCATGCCAGATCTGATTTGTTAGGATTCCATTAAGGGTTCATCTTTTTAAAGCTGGGAGAGCATACAACTTTTTGTGTTTTACCTTTAAAACTCAAATGGTTTTTACTTTGGCTTCAGATAACGTTTGTTCTTTAAAAAATGAGCTGAGCCTCTCCCAGATTTGATCCCAAAGTATTGGTTCGGAGTGCTGGCTTTTGGTGGAAAACACCTCATTGTCTCGGTGTGAGTTAGGAGATGGCAGAATTTTTCAGGGTTATGGTGATTGATTCAAAAAGGAGGATAATTCCAACATGTGTGTTTCTGGGGAGGGGTGGGGTGTGGGGGACAATTCTCTTTTCCCAATAGCTCCTACAGCTCTTTTCATAGGCAGATGGGGGTGAGCAGCTTTACTTTCTGTACCTGTATATAGCATGCAGTTAACCCTGATGTTAGAACATGTTGAAGACCCCAGAGAGAGTGAGACCCCTTGGACTGAAATCAGTAGGAGTTAGTGATACACCTTTTAGCAAATTGGGTTTGCATATACCTGCAGTTATTTGGTTGCATCCATCATCTCTCCCTGCCTGGCAGCTTGTGTTTGCTGGAGTTGACTGACTGACAGCCCACTTCCATACCACGGAGTTTGCTCCTTGGCTAATCTTATTTGGATAGCTGGCAGATGGATGTGCTGTAGGTTGTCATTGCCTTTGTTTGCTTTGCTAATATCAGAAGAGTTTCACTAGTACTTACTCTGCAATTTGTTTTGACAAGATCAGAGTGCAGCTTGCTGTTAAAACGGGTCGGATTCCCACATCTCCCAAAGTTTGGCTTGGAAAGGCCAAAAAAAACCCACCAACAACCCCACCTGGCTGAAATAGCCATAATATAACCCTGGTTGTATATGTATATGCTGCCTGCAACATGGGCTGTCGGTGTGTGCTGCCACTTGCTGTGGGCACAGAGCTCTGCTCTGGTGTTGGCTGCTGTCTACCTGCAGGAGCTCTGGCTGCAGAAACCCGTGCAATGGAAAGCTTCACTGGTGCAAGCATTCTGTCAGCTCTCAGCTAATGAACGATAAGAAGCAGGTTCAGAGGTGTCCCCAGAATATTTGCTTGTATCTGCCACAGAAACCTGGGGTGCTGCAGGTGGGCTGTGTCGCAGCAAAACTTTGAGTAGGCTGCTGGCTGTCATATTTATTGATGTGATCTCTTTGAGAATGTGCTGCTTCTGGGAGACAGGGAGTTGCCGAAGTCTTTTGAGGGAGAGCAGGAGAGACCAGAGAGCTTAGAATGCTTTTACGAAGCAGAACCTGAAATCTGTTTCCAAGATGTGGTCTGTGGTTCTTGCAGTGAGCTTCCTTGTGGCTCTTGCCTACCTGGATCATACTCCTCTCGTATTTCCCCCTCATTTTTTGAGTCTGTGGAGATGTTCAAGGCCAGGCTGGACCAGGCTCTGAGCAACCTGATCGAGCTGTGGTGTCCGTGTTCGTTGCGGGGCAATGCTCTAGATGACCTTTAAAGGTCCCTTCCAACTCTAATGATTCTGTGATTTTATAACATGAGTGTTTTGATCCAACGTCAGTAGTTGGAGAGCTGACATGACCTGGACAAGTCATCCTGGGACTTGGTTCGGTCATAAATTGCATGAAGCACTCAACGCATCCACTTGTATTTCCATGGCAAAACCAGCTCTGTTGGGTTGCCAGTGCTCATGGCTGAGTTGTACCCACGTGTCTGTAATCCAGGAAAGCATGGATGCATTAGCTGCAATCAGCAATCAGAAGGAAATTCCTGGCTGATCACAAACAGGCAGGAGGGGAGAATAAATTAATTAAAAAAAAACTCAAAAAAAAAAAAATGCAGCTACTTTTCATTTTCCAAAGTGCCCATTTTCTTAACTATCCCTCCAAATTATCATCTCATTGGATTTATTCTGTTTCTTTGATGTTGTTGTTCTTCTGTTTATCCCACATCACTCAGCAAATGTCTCCCGTCTCCTTCCAGCCAACTTGCACAATACATTACAATTACATAATTACGCCATTGTAATCAAATAATTAAGTTGCACATTAAACACGCATTAGAGCTCACAAAGGAAGGAGCTTCAGACATGGGCATGGAATAGGAGGGAGCGAGCCAGTCAGCGTTGGCACTAATTGCATCCTGCTTTTAATGACTCAAGGACTCTCGGTTTTTGGTCTCAGGTGGCGAAATGGGAGTGGGTTGAGGCTGCTGAGTTTTAAATAAGCAAGCAGGTTTAGTGAGCAGACTCCCCTGTGGAGAGAAACAAGGCTCGGTGACCAAACACGCACAGAAAGGAAAGGGAATAATTGCGAAGCCTATTGCATTCAAGTCTATTGAAATCTGCTTTAATTGAGGCTCAGAATCGGCTCAGCCAGGAGAAAAAGAACACCTGTCCATTACCATCACAAGACTCAGCCACTCTAGTAGGAAAAGGTCGTGGTTTCTTTGGGGTGGGATCATTTCAGCAGTGGCAGAGGAAGAGTGAATGAGTCTGTATAAACCACGTGTGTTGGTTTTTTTGGTTTTTCTTTTTTTCTTTTTAGCACTGGTTGAGTTGGGGGATGCAGCACCAGTCAGACCCAGAGCTGTTGCCTGTCGTTGCTCACCACGTAGGCACACATGGAGGGACTGGCTGGGATTTTCTGTTTAGTGTAGATCCGGGATGCAAAAGCTTGGGAGCCACCGTGCTTAATTCACACCCTGTAGGCTGAAATCTGTGACAAAAGCTGGCCTCAGCATAGCTGTGGCACTGCCAGAAGGCAGAAATCTGTTCTCTGAAGACATTTTAGGTGACCCTTCTTAAGGCTTCTGCTTGACAATGGGACAATAAAGCACCTCTGTCTCACAGGTGATGTATCCCATGGCTGGAAGTGGGCTGACTGCTTTCTAGCAGGTCACAGAGGTGGGCTGCTTTTTGGCCCTAGGGAGCCATGTGCAGACTTCTACATCTCCCCACAGGTGGCTGTGGTCTGGGGGGAACGAGAGGTCAAATTCATCCAAATTGCAGCTGTGGTGGAAAGAAATCTCTAGGGAATGAGAGCAAACGTGTGCCCAGTTTGATATACCAAGTTGGAAGGGGTAAACTGGTTGGCCTTTGCAAGTAGGATCGTGGGCCCCTCATAAAAACTTGGGTATGTCTCTGAGATGTTTTTAATTTTTTTAAAAGGATCTTTAAAGTTGCAGCTAAAAGCCTTAAAATTAGCCTATGTAATTGCACAGAGAGGGGAAAAAGGGGTGTCTTCTGTTGCATGAATAAGCATTAGATGCACAAAAGTTGTTTATAAATCAGGTAACAGAGGGCTGCAGCAGCCTGCCAAGCCTTTCAGTGACCTAAGGGATGATGTGTCAGTCGTTGGGCCTGTGGGAAATCTCAGTGGTTGAATGCTGCAAAAGCCAGCTGAGAAGCAAGAAGCAGTGAAACACTGCAGAGCTCCATCAGGTAAACCATGCCTGTCCCAGACAGCCTCTTATGGGAAGGAAAAAGGATGCAGCAGGGTCTGCACTCTATGGCTTGCAAAATGGGGAAGGCATGGTGGCTTCAAACTCCCCCACTCTATAACTTAGCATGGTTTTTTTCCTTAAATCTTGAGCAAAAAGCCCCCCCCACAAAGTGATCCAACACAGTTTTCACAAATCCCAACTCCAGGCACATGTATATACAGTGAAGTAAAAAATTGCTGTGGTTTAGATAAGAACTCCTAGCTCTATCAAATCCAATTCACTTGGTTCCTATACCACGTACAGGCACGTCAAAATGCAAATTGTACAGATTAGGTAAGGCGGTATTTAAAAGGAGGAAAAAAAAAAAAGAAAGTCCAGCTATTGAAATAAGATGTAATTTGATTAGCAGAACCAAAGCTGAAAGCGGAGATCGAATGGGCTATAAACAATTTAAGGCTTGGGAGGAAGCCAGCACTGGCTGGGTATTCATTTATGGTCCAATGTGCTTGCTCTGTAATCCACTAGCAAAAAGCAAGCAAGAACGAGAAAATTGCTGGGTAGAGTAATCTTTCACACTGAGAGATCATCATGTCATCTTCCAAGATTTCTGAGCATCTCTATGTCCATCTAACATTGAGTATGTACTTAAAATACTGAAATACTGGAGCTGTATATTTCTTCAGCCATCCTACTCCTATTGGCCACACGTGTGTATTTTATTCACCTCACTTAAATCCTGTTCTTTTTATTGCATCCACATCCAGGTGAATCGTAGGAGATACAACTGTGAGTGAACTATTAGCGCACTTCATGATGCTATGGTTTAAGTACGATTTTAAAGCAATGCTTCCAATCGTCTGGATCATCCAGTCACTGAATGGGGTCCTGGGCAACCTGGTCTAGTGCCAGATCTGGAGGTTGGTGGCCTTCCTATGGCAGGGGAGCTGGTACTTGATGATCCTTGGGGTCCCTTCCAACCCAAGCCATTCTATGATCTGCTTGCTTCCATCATTGACCTGTTCCTGCGATGTTGTTTTTCACGCTGTTGCAGAGTTTACTTAATTTTTTTGGGGGGGAAAGCTTTGCTGGAGGATTTTTCTGGGTGCATGAACATACTGCAGTGCTCTTTTGAGGTTTCCTGTGCTGCTGACTGGATAGGCATGCTAGGGGCTCTTACGAGAATCAGTATTTTCTTACAGCGCTGTTTCTGGGAATTGACTGTTTATATAGCTTGCATTAAAGGAAAAAAAAGAGCTTCTGAGAAAAAAGGCTGGAAGGTGAAAGTTGGATGTACTCTGAGGCTGGGAAATCAAACCAGCACTCCCTCCCCAGGCTTTTTGGATGCTGAGTAGTGGGACTTCATTCCCCCGCGTGACTCACCTAGGGGAAAATTAGGTGGGGTAAATACTGAAGCTGTCTGCAGGTCCTTCCTGTTGAGTATTACTCATGTTTTTCCTCTTTTCCTTCATTTTCTGGCAATATTGGAGTGGTAGAGGTTACATTTATCTTTTTAAAGTGACTGCTTTGAAAAACATTTTGATTGTCAAAGGGAATGTTGTTTCCCAAGTACTTTTTTTTTTTTTGGGGGGGGGGGGGATGGTTTGGCTTAGCAGCACCTCCAGATCTGAAATACCAAAATCCTTTGCAGATCGCAATTCCTGTTCGCTTGAATGCTTTTGATCCCCTTTGTAAATCTGTCTGGACAGTCATTTTTCTCCCCTGTTCTTTATTTTCCACCCTGATTTCTAACCTGTCTTCTAATTTGTTTTATGTTCCTGTCCTTCCCTGGTGATGGCAACACCTCCTAATATAACTTGGTCTGCCAATTCTATTATTTGCTCTTTACTTCTTTTTCCAGCTCGTTAATGTAGAGGTGACAAAAGATGGGTCTACCAGTGATCTCTGCCGAACCCCACCAGGTACATCTCCCCGAGCTGACAAGCTGCTGTTTATCATTTTGCTTGGTTTATGGTTCCTTACCCACTTTCTGAAGCACACAGCATCTCTCATGTCCAAGCAGATTTGAATGGGTGCCTCAGAGTGATTTTTCATGGGTTGCTGCATCAAATGTCTTTCTGAACTTGAAATACAGTTTTTCTACTCAGTTTGGCTCCGAGATGGAGTAGACATGGAGGGGTTGGTGGGGACAAGCAGCATTTCTCTGCTATATCCCCATCACAGAGAACAGGCTGTGCAGTTAGGTGATAGTAGGGACATAGACAGGAGATGCAGCGTGGAGGAACTGAAGGCCATTGAGCAAGCAAAGCAAGGAGCAGAGGTTAGAATGCAGTGCTGTTCACCCATCTCATCCCACAGGAGAGCTTCCTTTCATGAGGGAACTGCTCTCTGACCACCTTGTGTCTTGTTTGGCCCTCATGGGGTGGGGTGTGGTGAGGTGAGAGAAAGGCTGTACATTTCCTACTACCAGCCTCAGAAAGAAGACTTTTACCCTGACTTTCCTGCTCTCCCTTGGCTGGGATTAGGCTTGGGCACCACAGTTCCTCAGCCTGGCCCTCCTCAGACCCATCAGGAGATCCCAATGTGACCGAGCTCCCTTTGCTCATAGGCTGGCACAGGCAGGATTTACCTTCTGGCATCTGATTCTTTCTCCCTCCTCCCTAATCGGTTCCGTTAATTTATTGCAGACAGGAGCTTGTTCTGCCAACTGCTAATTGCAAAGGTTATTGTTTCTGCCCTTTTTAAAGTGTGGCAGGAACATCTGCAATTCCATCCCATGAAAAACCGCAAAAAAAAAAAAGAGCCAAAAGTTTTTGGACTGGATGTAGACCCCTCCCATGCACTGTTTGCACTGCAGAGCATGTGCTGCTTTGCCACTGCCTTCCTGTTACAGGAGGATGATCAGAGGGCTGGAACACCTCTCCTGTGAAGACAGACTGAGGGAACTGGGCCCGTTCATCTTCTGGAAGAGAAGGCTCTGGGAAGACCTCACTGTGGCCTTCCAGTATTGGAGAGAGCTTACAATCAGGAGGACTGACTTCTTACACCATCTGGTAGTGACAGGACAAGAGTGGAAGACTTTAAATTAAAAGAGAGGAGATTTAGGTTAGATGTTAGGAAGAATTATTTTACTTGGAGGGTGGTGAGGGCCTGGCACAGGCTGTGGATGCCCCATGTCTGGAGGCATTCAGGGCCAAGATGGACAGGATCCTGGACAGCCTGATCCAGTGGGTGGCAACCCAGCCCATAGCAAGTGGGTTCCAACTAGATGATCTTTAAGATCCCCTCCAACCTAAGCCATTCTGTGATCATTCCCTACATGCTGGTGTAGTTTGAGTTGTTCTTGGATTAGCTGAGTTGGCCACAGTCTTTTCCTGGTGGAGAGAAGCGGACACGCTTTACCCTTTGGAGCCACTCTGGAAGTTTTCCTCTTTTTCCTGGCTGGATAGCTTGGGTTCCCTGGGTGAAGTGGGCTTTCTCCAAAGCCAGGGATTTGCCTAACATGTGAGAAGGGGATCTTGTCTGACTCTTCTCCAGAGCTGCTATTTGCTGCCAGAGCTTCAGCATCTGTCTGGATTTTAGGATGGGCAGAAGCCATCTAGCCTGAGTGCCTGGCATTGCGGTTCTGCTGCTGAAGGTGACAACCCCCTCTGGCAAAGCCTGGAGCCTTTCCAGTGGATTTCTATATTGCTGTAAAACTTGGCTTGGAAAACTTGGCTCTCCATGCTGGAAAACCAAATGTTGAAGCCCTTGAGGCTGCAGCTGAGGAGTTCTTCCTCCTTTGCTTGTCACTAGGTATTCAGAGCATGCACAAGGCTGTGCTTCCCTCGTGTTTTGTGTGGTGTCTATCCCTTGTGGTTCTGTATTTGCTAGCCCAGGCTTTGTTCCCACTGCAGTATTTACTCTGGCTTGTTTCCTGTTTATCACATATCATGGCTGGAGTTTGTTTTTGTTCAGCAGCTCAGAAGCCTTTGGAAATTAGTGTTTATAAACAGAGGGATGTTTGGGACCGCTGTTGGATCCACAGTAAATCAGCAAATGGCAGTGTTGTTTTATACAGATTACAGATATGACTTTGTACTGTTTCTTTTCTACTTTGCCCTCTGTCCCAATATCCTTCTCATTTGACCTGTTCTCCTGTATAAAGCTCAGACTTCCCCTTTAGTGCTGTCTTGCTGCTGGCACTCCCCACCCCTCACTGGGTAGATGTGCTCTTGGTAGCAGGTTAATGAAATATTTGGGCAGCATTTAGTTTCCTCTGTACATCAAGTCTGGATGGCACCTGTGGACCATGCTTTTGTGTGAAGGAAGCACAGTTAAAATCTAGATTCTAAGGAAAGAAGAGTATATATCATATTTAAAGGAGATTTTGAGCTCGCAGTATGAAGGAGAATTATATTTTATGTCGTAACTTTAATAGTTGAGGAGCTGTATCTCAAAGTGCTTTACGAAGGGATGAGGCAGATAGTGATAGTTCAGGCAGTGTGTAGGAAAACATGCCAGCCATATGCGTAGCTGTATCTCACATGCAGTCTTGGAAATAATTTATTTTTATTGAAGGGATGAATTTGCCAGAACGTCAAGGTTGTCTTCTGCACTTTTGAAGAAGTGCCACGTTGTCTTTAATCTGCAAAGGCTGGTGACAGGAGGGCCTGCCTCACCAGCTATCTCCTCTTTCCAAACTGTTCCTGCACGTTGG
The DNA here is from genome assembly GCA_035772895.1 of Perdix hodgsoniae. Classification (NCBI taxonomy): domain Eukaryota; kingdom Metazoa; phylum Chordata; class Aves; order Galliformes; family Phasianidae; genus Perdix; species Perdix hodgsoniae. The sequence continues at coordinate 3,156,396 of JAPSGF010000065.1, forward strand.
TGAATGGAGGCCAGGCTCAGCATCAACACGTGCATGTGAATGAAGATTCACTTTTTCCTGTCAGGCTTCTTTCCTTCTCTCCATCCCTCCTTCTGCCGAGTCTCACAAACATCAGGGCTAGGCTGGATGGGGCTGTGAGCAACCTGGGCTAGAGAGAGGTATCCCAGCCTATAGCAGGGCATTGGAACCAGGCGATCTTAAAGGTCTCTTTCAACCCAAACCATTCTGATTTTATGAAACTCACATATCTGTTTTCTTCCTCAATCTTGGCTGGGTTTCCCTGTCCCTTGCGATGTGTTCTTTCCTTAGGCTTAATGCAAACACCTGGCCAGGACAAAAGTTTGATCCTACAAGAGCCAAGCAATGCAGCAGCTCCATCTCATTGGCCAGAAGATAAGCACTGCATGTGCAGATCTCCCAGATGTCCCAGGACTTGTTCCAGGACTCTTCATATACCCTCCGAAAGCCAAATGTAAGGGGAAGGCTGCTCCATGTGGTGCATCGAACACGTCTCTTTTTGTGGGCCTCAAATTGAGCAAAAAGGTTTTTAGTCCAAAAATTATATTGCAAATAAATCTTTCTTACTTATCCAATTTGTGCAATATCCTATTATAGGGAAAAACAACCGTTATCTGCTTCGTAAAGGTTAATGTAATAATAGGCAGATACTGACTTCTATTGAGACTAACATGATGATTTATTGACCCGAGAGGTAAATATGCAGTGAAGCAAGTCAGGGTCAATACTTATCATGAGGAGAATAAATTCTTATGTTTTTGTTTGTTTTTTTTTTATGATATGGAAACCATACAAAATGGTCACGACCGAAATGTCATCTGCTTTTGTGGTTACCATTTGCAAGAAGACAGCTCGGTGTGGTAGATGACTGCCAGGTGCTTCACTTTGTACTTTCAGATGAAAAGGTCCACTTAAAAACATTTCTTTTTGATACTTTTAAATACCTAAGAGAGTGTTACTAAGAGCAAAAATACCTTCCTGAAGGTATCCAGACAAAAAGCAAAAACAAACAAACAAAACAACCACCAACAATAACAACAGGTCTCAAGGGTTATAGTGGTTTTCAGTGGCTGGGTATATTTCTTGGGTAACTGTTGTAATTTTATTGTGTTTTATTTTATTAGAGAAACATTCAGCTTCCAATTTATAAGCCTGGCAACTTTCAACCAAATTGGAGATTTTCTGTACACGTATTCATTTTGATTGCAAAGCCATTTTTCATTTAAGAAATGCTTCAACATAGAAATGTCAAGCATCTCTTGTAGTTACCATGGATAAAGACAGGCTCTGAATGTTGGCACCTGCTTCAGTGCTCTGTTCCCTGAGCAGGATTATCTTTTTCAGACATCAAAATCAAGGGGAAAGGGTATAGCACTGTTGTCATCACCACATCAAGGCCCCTAAATCATCCCATGGGGAGATACTGGAAGAGTTCGTGCTGTTGAGAAATGTTGGACAGATTGAGTAGCATGAGGAACCTCCTGGCAAGAGAGCTTTGATGTGTCCTGAAAGAGCAATATATTCACGTAGGTTCTCTCTTTTTCCCCAGGGCTGTCAGAGCAAGGCTGCAGGATGCAGGCTTTGACCTTCACACCCTGCTCTCTCCTGTTCTCATTGGTGCTGTGTGGTGAGGGGAGGCTCCTGCAGCACCTGCCCTGGGGTAAGGTGTCACACTTTGTTCCTGTCCCTGCCTTCAAGGTCTGTACCATTCCACATGGCTGTTTCTCTAGGAGAAAGTGTGTGTACAACGGTGTGAACTGTCTCCACTGAGCTGCAGCCTGGCTGAGTAATGCGATCTTTCACCTCTCCCTTCAGAGAAGAGAAGGGACAGAAGTGCACTGACTACAACTAAGGACACCCCATCCTGGTTTTGCTGCTGTAACGAGCCCCTCTGGTTCTATTGGAAGAGTTTTGTGTGCAGAGAGACGTAGCAGATAGGCTATGTTTGCCTCAGCCATGAAGAGTAGCATCCCTTTACAAGCAAAGATGTGCTCTTTAGCCTGCCAGGCAGAGTGCTTGGGAGCTCCACTGCTTCCTCAGGATGTCCACAAAACATCATCCTACAGGACGGCACCTACCAGCTGCTCTCACCTGGGTGGGAGATGTGAGCCACTGTGTGCTCTGCTGGCCCTGTGCACAGCAAGGGATGGGAACGTTTCTCCCAAGAATGGGAGAAACCATAAATGCAGTTAGAGCGGGGAGGGAGAGGAATTGCACCATCCGTTATCCAACTTGAGCAAAGTGACATGAACAAGGATATTATTTTAGAAAGTTTATCTCTTTAGTATCTATGGTGACAAGATGCTTATCGGAGTAAGACAGACTCACAGGCTGTCTGCTCCTTGTTATCTCAGTGTAGGATGACAGTATAAGTATCACGTCTAGAAATGTTATCTATCCTTTATTATTTCACTTGTGAGGGGCTAACAGGAGTGTTATCAGGGTGTTTACAATCAAAACACGTGCAGCTCAAGTGATAAAAAGGAGAACAGACATCTGATCTCCAAGGATATGAAGACAATACAGCCTTGAGCAGGAGGAGATGGATCTTATTGGAAATGGTTTGTCGGCCTGGGAATGGACAAGCAAGCCTGCGTGATTGCTCACATCATAAGCTTCAGAGATGGGATGGGGGAAATGCATGCATTACGAGTGCACATACTCTCACAGAAAATGAAAAGGCGATCGTATCAACAGCACTCTCAGCTGAAAGAGAAATATTTTCCAATAATTTTGTTATGATTTTTTTCTTCTGTACTCTCTTCTCACTTGGAGCGGTAATGTGGCAAGCTGGCAGGACGAGCAAGTGCCATAGAGTTGCTTGGAGTGAGTCAGAAGCTGAGAAAGCTTAACCAGGCCTGGAGGGTGGAAAACAGACAGCTGGTAAGATTGCTTATCAGGGGTTTCATTTAGATCAGCACAATGCTGGCCCAAGCTTCTGCAAGGTAAGGAATCAATTTTGGGGTTAGTGGTGACTATAAACCTTATCCTAGATCTCTTTAGGGTCAGGGAGGCTAAATCCCTCATGGACGGAGGTGTGCAAAGATCTCCCAGACATCAGATTCTCATTAGTATACAGTGTGAGCAAACCAGGTGCACGGTGGTATCAAATTCTGATTTTCTTACATGGCACGAATGATCCTCAGTTGTTAAAGAAAGGGCTGGATTGTGCAACACTGTCCAAACCCAGGTCTTACTCCTGGAGGCGGCTGTGTTCTTGGATTGATAGACTTCATTGAATGTTTTCTTCTGTTGCAATTAAAGACTCCATTCTCCTAAGATACAACAGTTCTCTTAAGCCAAGCACAGTGCTTTTACCCCACAAGATAACATGGAGCAAGCAGTATGTCTTTTGGGGGACATAGATGGAGGCCAGGCATGTTGAGGTGCAATGGGTGGGCACATTGTGGCCTCCTGGTGACAGACCCACCTCTGAACACCTCTTCCTAACTGTATAACTGGCTTCCAACAAGAGGTAGGCAGCTTCTTGTTTTCCTTCCTTCCACAGCAATTTCAGGGCTTTTTATGTTTGTATTATGGGATAGAAGTGCAGAACATTCACACAGAGGGTGGTGGAACAGGTTGCCCAAGGAAGCTGTGGATGCCCCATCCCTGCAGGCATTCAGGGCCAGGCTGGATGTGGCTCTGGGCAGCCTGGGCTGCTGGTTGGTGACCTGCACACAGCAGGGGGTTGGAACTGGATGAACGTTGTGGTCCTTTTCAACCCAGGCCATTCTGTGATTCTTTGGGTAATGGATAGGGAAAGAATACAAACATCTCATCCTCAGCATAGTTCTGCATTAACCTGACTGCTTAGCTCCATATTCATCTTGAGCTGGGTATCACATAAAGAGAACTGCTTTCAACCTGTCTAAATGACTCTCCCATCACTCTCTAATGGCTGTCAACTGCAGATAACCCTTCTTCACCCGTGGAAACTGGCAGCAGCACCTCAGGCTCATTTATGAGAAATTACCTCTGGTTGTGATACATGGTGCATTTTTTTTTTTTTTTTTTCATTTGAACCCCTAGCTTAGCAGGACCACTGGGGCTGTTTTCTATGGTAATGTATGACCCATCACTCCTCTCCTGCCCTTCGTCTCTCACACCTTTAATTGCACTTGTGTTTCTGAAGCATATGGAATTCATTATTCAGCAAGCAAGGTTCTTTGCAATATCAGCCTTAATTAACTGTTCCCCTCTGCATTTTCTTGCTCTTATCCTCTCCAAATCTACACATCAAGACAGGCTGATGGCCCCCCACATGCATCAGTGCCAGCCAGTGAGCCATGACCAGATAAGAAGAAATGGAATTCCTTATCTCTTTTTTTTTTCTTCTTCTTTCTTAAAATACATGCACACACAGACCTGGAAAAGGTCAAGGTTACTGGGATGGGAGAAGGCACTTCAAGACAACAAAACTCCCTTCTCTTTCAAGTCTCCATAGCAACTCGAAGGAGCATCATGGGATGTCAGGATGAGAGAGGCCTATTCTTTTCGTGCAACACTCTTTCCACTTCATTAGACTCTTTATCAAGTATCTCTGCTCTGGGCTGAGTATATTTTTTTGTGTCAGGGAGCAGTGCAGATGATTCAAAAGCACGCTGACCTTTTCAGTGGGACCCGGGAGTTCCTTGTGGGAGCTGCATCCTCTTCCCTTGCTTTCCTCCCCCACAGCCCCTCGCCTCCAGTTCGCATGACCTCCGTCTGCCTGGCCTTCTCATCAAAACCCCGTGGCTGGGGAGGGATGAAGGGCTTCTTTAAAAGGAGAAAGGGAGGAAAAAAAAAAATAAAGAGAGCAGAGTATGAGAATGTCCTTCGCTGGCACTGGAGGTGTCAAGACCCTAGCTGTCAGAGCTGTGCATCTGTGGGGAAGATTAATGACTCAGCTCAGAGAAAATCCAAATAAAATAGGAGAGAATAAATGCCAAGCGACTGTGCGGAGGATGAGGGGGAAGATTGAGGAAAGAGCGAGGGAGTGTGACGGGGCAGAGGTATTCCTCAGCCTCGGAAGTGCTTTAATTCCCCATGGACGAGCAAGTTAGCATAGGAACGCTCTTTAGATTTCGCCCCGTGGTGTTGAAGGGCCGTGTCTGTCTGTGTGCATCGGGGTGTGAGCAGGCTTATAAAGCGCTGGTTGTACCGAGGCACCAACGCTGTATGTTTTTATCTTTACTTCCTTGGAAAAATACCCACCGTAGAGAAGCCTTTTGTTTTAAGCTTCTCCCCACGTTAGCCCGTTTCATCCTCTAGATATCTTGAATTGCTTTGCAAATCAATGCGCTGCTTGTTCTTGGGAAACTTCAATGCCTGTTTTATGCCGGGCAGTAGCACACAGCACAGCTTGGATGGAATAAAGGGGCTGCAACTGTGCTGTGGTTGTGGGATTGCATTGAGTAGCAGGCCCTTAGACCTAACCTTCTTGAGATACCAAGGCGCTGTAACTGCCTTTAATTTTTAAGGTGATCTTTTGGATTTTTACTTCTTCCAGGGAGCCGCTCTGTGACAGTTTGCAGCTTAATTTGAACAGACTTCATGCTCTGAGAGCCCAGCTGAGCTTCTCACCATAACAGCACACGGTGTGAAGCTCCGTATGTTGGAAGCCACGTGCATCGGACGAGGAGAGGGACTTGTTAGCGTGGATGACTGACAAGGCCAAAGTCATTGAACCAAGTGTTTGTAAAGAGCCTTGAACCTGGACATGCTTAGACTGTGTGCTCCGAGCTAGATGATTTACATGGGTGATTTTAGGAGGAAAAACTGTAGAAGAAAAAGCTTTGCACGTACAGTAGAAATCAGGGTTATGAATATCCCAGTCCAACTGCTTCGATCCTCAGAGGAGTAATTCTGAAGTGGGAAATCCCATTAACTCATAATAGGGCTCTTAAGTAGTTCCCTATGATGAATTTGTGGCACTCTGCAAGTCTCATAATTCCCAATATACAGATGAGGAAACTGAGGTTAAGTGACTTACCCAAGGTCACGTAGGAAATCAATAACCACTCCAGCCCTCGCCGGCAGCACCTCTCGCTGACTGTGAGTGACTCTGAATCAGGGAATGTCTGTGTTGAAAGGGGCCTCAAAGATCACCCAGTTCAAGCCCCTGCCGTGGGTTGGTGGCCACCCACGACATCAGGCTGCCCAGGGCTGCATCCAACCTGGCCTTGGGCACCTCTAGGGATGGGACATCCACACTTCTCTGGGTAAATGAATGGTGATAATCCTCCCCACTGCTGGCAGAGGAAACTTGGTGTCTGAACCCTGTGTCATGTCACGGCCCTAAAGAATGCCCCAGGGTCTCAGGTGAGGCATGGCCATGCAGAGCTGGGTGGCTGGGACTCTCCCAGCAGAGAGCGACACTGCTTTGCTGTTCCTGGCAGATGGGTGTCCTCTTGTTCTCGGGATACTCAAATATGGATGCTCTGTGGTCTCCTGCTGTCCCAGTTTATCCCAGTGCCCTCTGCCATCTGTCACAGCACTGTTGCTTTCCCGTGGCACGGCAGGCAGCAGCCCGAATCCCACACACTCCATCTGTGTCAGGTGCTCTGGCTGTGCTCAGCAGTGTATTTCTTGTGAACTGAAGCTTGTGTCTGAAAATGCAGGCAGAGCACACCTGTGCTAGGTGTGCAGTATTGGGCTGGGATCCTCTCTTTTATGATGGCTGGAAATTGCCTCATGCAGGATCTCTCTGCTACGGTGAGCGTGAGGGCCTCAGCCAGCACCTGTGCTGTCGGCCCGTGCTCCCTCATTCCTCCTGCTGATTGAACTCACTGCTCGTCTTCCAGCTCCTCTGCTCGTTGCTTTCATTTTGGGTTTGCAGGGGAATACACTGCTGACAGGGGTGTTCCAGCACTGGGGATTGGCCTGTTCAATGCAAGCTTCCTTACCGCATGTGGTGGGTCCTGCAGGCAGGGGGGTGTGCTTCCCAGGGTCCAACCTAGGACTCCTCACACTAACGCTGACCATCCCCTGTGTGCTCTTCCTATCATTTGTTGCTCTTTCTCAAACTAGTAGCTGGTGTGATCCAGCAGTGAGAGATGCAAGACTGTGTGCAGACACCCAGCCATCGCTCAGGTCTTCTGGAGGAGCTTTTCTCTGTCCAGCTTCCCAGTTCTTTTCCTATAATTTTCCTTCAGCTAATTCGTAGCTATTTGAATTGCTGATTTTGCTCTTACTGTTACCGTGGCCCAGTGCTAATGATCTGTCTCTATTTCCTTCCCAGGTAGTAAAGCACAGAAATACTCTGGAGCCTGCTGTCTGAATGAGTGTGTGCTGGGATTAACCTGCTGCCCAACAGCTTGCTGTATTTTCATAGTGCTTCCTGCAGCTGCCAGTCTGACAGGTCTCTGAAAGCTGAGGGAAGTGGTTTTTAATGCCCACAGCACTTAAAGGCCTCGCAAGGACAGCATGCAATTCATGTATGTCTCCGTTTTCTGATCAGCATCTCTACGCATATTTGTTGCTTGCCAGACCCTCAGTCCTCTTTGACTTAACCTGCTGAGGAGGGAGGATGCTCAGGAGCATGCAGGTGGGAGCAGCAAGCTCAGGGCTATCTGCCATAACCTAACCCAGAGACCACTCTGTTCCACAGCTGGTGCTCCAGCCACCTGCATTGCCAGCACTGAGCTCCAGCCTTGTAACCCAATGGCTGTGAGCAGTTTTCTGAGCTTGTATAGGGCAAAGATCTCAGCACTCCATGCATATGTGGTGAGTGCTGTGGAAGAGGTGTGGCCATGTAGACAACTCCTGTTTTGCAACACGTGGCAGAGCACTGGTGTCTCAGGGACAGCTGTAGCACAGGGGATATTTTGTACTGCAAACTGCAGCTTTAAAAAAAGCACTCAATGTTGGTTCAAGGTTTCCTTCCTGAAGCCTTACGGACTGAATACATACACTGTGTCCTTCTTTATTTGTAGGTTTAAGGCAAGACAGACTTGTTCCTCTGATTATTCTGACTGCAGGTATTAGCTGTTCCTTTGAATAAGGAATGACTTAGGCCCCCGCTCTCTGCTGCTGCACGGTTGGATTTTACCTTCATTCGTATTATGGCAGTTCTGAGAGAGCTGCTTGTTTTATAGAACAGCTGTGTTGTCTTAATGCAGCTGTAATGTGTGTTTGTCCAGGCATTGCCTTTGGGGGACAGCAGGACTAGGAAGATGTTTTATTAGATCATTCACAAGTCCTAATAATCTCTGAGTCTCTGTAATATCTCTGGATGTCAGCTGTGCTGCTTTCTCTGTGTGGTATGGGGTTGTAACCTGAAGATGGGAAATTGCTTGTGTATGATCCCATATCAGGTTTGTCTTGGTTTTAGCTCTCCCCTCCTGGCTTTTTCGGCACTCAAAGAGGAGTTAGACCTTGTATGGAAGATCTTAAACCACGTGTTGGGAGGAGCTCATGCATGGAGCAGAGCAGCAGCATCAGAGGGGATCCGAATTGCTCAGAGCCCTGCTTGTGTGACTTACTGGTGGCACTGAAGACCTTCCCCTGCAGGCTGGATCCCAGACAGCGTTCCCATCCCCGCACCTCCAACCTCAGTGCCCAGACGGTGGTAAGGCTGCAGCTTCCCTGGCTCCACAATGTGTTTCGTGTGTGATGTGCTGCCAGAGCTAGAGTTTGTTGAACCCTTTATGCTCATGTTTCCACAGGCAGTTGTGTATGGGTGAGAGCTCTCTGACCAGTGGTGGATTCGCTCTGTGGCATACAAATGTACTCCTTGCTAGGCTCCATTGTCTCACAGCTTACCCAGTGCAGGGGACTTTTCTAGACCAGAGATGTCTATTGTGCTCAGGATGGTTTTTTGTTCGTTAGTTTGTGTTGTTTTTCCTTTTTAATAGTAGCACATTCCCTCTCTATATTGCTGTTGTAACGTTCTGCTGTACTGCTCTTCTATCAGCAAGTTCTGGTTGAAGCATGTTTGAAAGCCAGCCTTCTCCAAATGCCACTGGATTGGCAATTCTCTCTTTGCTTCATGTTGCTTATGCATCTGCTGTATGTTCATTTGCTGCAGCTTTTGCCTCACATCTCTGTGGATTAAGCAGTATTTTGGGCTCACGTAGTAGCTTTTGCACTGCTTATACCACTTAGTGTTTCAGACTCTAGTTTCCCTTGGCATTCAGCTTACTGTCTTCATGGTGTTGTCACTGGTAGAGTCATTTTAACTTGGGTCTGTTTCGTTTCATCTTTGTCTCCTTCCTCACAGAGCACCAGGGAGATCACTGCTGTCCAGCATGGTCTCTGATGTTATTCTTCACCACCTCTTGTCTGCTTGTTTGTGAACTGCTGGTTTCATAATGCTCAGCTTGAGAATGGATGGCTGCCGTAGTCCTTGGCTGTTCCAATCTGAGTTCATAGCATACATGTGCAGCACTGCTGGGTCCAAGCAGCAGCTTGCCTTATGCTTTTTCTTAAAAAACAAAACAAAACAGCCCCCCCCCCAAAAACAAAACAAAACAAAGCACTTACCATGTTTGGTGTAACACATAGGGTCCTTTTGTTCCCCTTTTACTCTCTCAGAGAATTTCCTACTGCTTGTTCACTGATCGTGTTTGTCTGTAGTTCTCAAGGTCCATCCAGACACTGGGCATCAAGGAGGTGTGAGCACCACGGAGTAGGGAATGGATGGGAGTCATGTGTCCCTAAATGGGGAAAGCCCCGTAACAGTTCTTATTCAGCCCTAAGGATGATAAAAGGCTCTGGGCAAGAGGATGGAGAACATATGGAGACACGTGGGCCTGTGCAGCTCAGACTGCAGCTGCTTGTGCACCTTGGTGGCATTTTGGGGGGTCTTCAGAGCTTTTTGCCTCTTTTGTGCCTATTGTAGACCAAACAGATCAATACCTCTTTTGAGGTTTTCTTCCTGTGGTGGGCTCTTAATGCTGTTTAGCAACAGAAAGACAAATAGCACATTCTGTCTACAAAGACTGTGATGACACCGTTTCAGGTTTCTCTATGGGTCAAAAATGGCTTTGTGGAACCTACGGGATTTTACATCTTTCCCCCCCCCCATCCTCAGCTTGCTGGTGACATAAACACAGGCTCTTGCAGCACAAAACAGCCTTTCCCCACTGCTGTTACTTTTTCTCCTTTATCCAGCCCCTCTTGTAATTGCCTGTTTTATGGTAGTGAGTTAAGAGTGCCCCGTGGCTGAACGCAGCCCCTTTCAAAGCCACCTGCTTAGAGATGGGGTTCAGAGCTACTGCCGTGATCGTGGTTTCCTCTCTTTGTCTGGGTGTTCTGCCTTGCCACATTCATCTTTCTGCTTTGGTGTACCTACAGGAGCCAGCTTGCTTCTGACTCCGAGTTCAGTCTCCAAAGATAAAAGAAGAGAAAGTCAGGACAGAAAGACGTTCAGCCTTTCTTCCTTCCTCCACACCTGCTGTTCTCACTCGTCAAGCACTTCCTAAGGGTAGAGTTCTCCAAGTTCCTAGTCATTACCCTTTATGTAAGCATAATATAGTACTGTAACACTCCCTATGGGGAAGCTATCTATTGTAGCAATCTGTAAAACAAAAGCTGGATTGATCCTTCTCCCATTGCTCCCCCAAAAAAGCTGCACGCTGTTCCTCAAATGGAAAGCCTGAAAGCCTTCATCAGAGGGTAATTCATTTTTACACGACATTTTTACACTCAAGCAAAACTGAAAGCAAGGCATAATTTGAAGCAGCTAAGCTAGCTGTTAGAGCAGAACCACACAAATAAAATGCCTAGGACGATGTAGTTGAATATATTGCAGTTAGAAAAATGACAGTGTACAAGGAACAAGAAAAACTAGGCAGATGAATGTGAGTTAGTGAGAAGCAGACTTCCAAAGCAGGAAAACCAAACTGAGAATGTAAGCCATTATATTCAGAGGAGTCCGATAAGGAGCACATTGTGCCTTAACGCAGCGGGTTCTCCTGCCTCCAGAGGGGGACAGAGAGGCCTGGCTCCCACTTGTGTCCATCCTACAGCTATATGAGATGTGAAAAATTGATTTCAGTGACGTTACAGTTTTATAAACTATCTGTTCACGATAATACCCCAAAAAATGGAGGCTGAAGAAACACTCTTCCCATGCAGGAGCGCTTTGCAGTTGTGAGAAAAAGTTGTGTGGTTTTAAATCTGCGTAGGAAAATCTGAGCTGGAGGAATCTGTGCATTTTTGAAGTCACACCCGTATTGTTCTTGGATGATGTGGCAGGTAACTCCTTAACTTGTAACTTAAGGTCACGTTTCAGATGATGGTGAAATGCCCCAGATACACAGTATGATCATCTAGACAAAGCTGCCGAGAGAGATGCAGAACCTCTGATTGGTAGAGACTGGAAGAGCCCTTGAAATGGGCAGCGTTCAGGCAGAGCTTCCCTTCAGTTCTTCCGCTTTTCCACTCCTGTAAGAAAGGATTGATCCCAGTTGAGTCTTACCTAAGAATCAAACCCATGGTCATAGGTGATCCTCCTGGTTCAAATCCTTTTGGGCTGATTTCCTCAGCCCTACGTCTGAGGTTGAAATTTCATCAGTTCTGACAGAGGGAAAACCCTTACAGCAATTTTAGCCCAGATGTTTCAGCAGGAATATTATGGACTAGTCTTGGCTGGGTGCATTACCTGAATTGTAAAGTTCTTCAGCAGTAGTTGAAATGCACAACCTCTTGATGGGAATATAAGCTAGCACATGCTTTGTAAAAGGTGAAATTGATTTGATAGCTCCTGTAAGAACAATATTATGATTCTGAGGTTGTTGGTATAAAATTGAAGAAAATGCGTTCTCTGTTATTCCAGGTTTGGACACAAACAAGAGCAACAACTGACCAGGGCATGGAAATCATGAGGCATGCCCTTTTCATCAACTTCTGTGCCATTTATTGTTGGCTAAGATTAAGCATACATGGATGGCGATGATTTAGCTGGGTCATAGTAACTTTTTATCTTTGTGAACCATCCTCATCTTCTCCCCTTCATTCTCTAGTAAGTACTCAGATTTTTCTCAAAGGCTTTCCGAAGGCTTCACCATGCCCAAGGACTTTTGTTACTACTTTATTGTTTCCTAGATTTAAAAGTGATTTTGCATCCAGCACAACCTGTTTGCTGTGAGATGTTACAGTGTCTGCTCTGTCTGTGGCTCTATACAGCAGTTCTTAAGAAGAGCTGTTTTTTTTTTTTCCCCTTTTCTATCATTAACTTTAGTTTATCCATAACAAGTGCTCTGTCTGCTGTAAACGTTAGTTGAAGCCTTACCGAGTGGATAATGCTTTACAGTCATCTCTATCAGCACTTTTTGGTCTCCAGTGATGCTTATGGATGCATTTCCTCTCGTCTCCTGGAGCAATATTTTACTCCTTGGCCATTTGCTCTGTGACAGTTTCCTTCTGGTTTTTGGAAGTGATATTCAGTGAATTGACTTGGGAGTTAATACTGACCTGTTTCCTCAGCTTCAACAGCTGCTTGTACCCTGGCTCATCCTGATTTGGAAACCAACACTGTAATGACTTTTCTGTCAACCTTTTGCAGACAATATTCTTGGCCATACGTCATTCTTTCCTGGAATAAGCTGCCATGTGATGTTCTGCAAGCAAGCAGGTTTGGGTCCTAATGGGAGGTTCTTGTGATCCAGCCATGGAGACAAGAGGTGTGGCACAGCTCTGCCTTTCTCCCAGCAGCGGACGGGCATGGAGAAGGCCTCATCCCACAGGGCCTGCTGGAACAGCTCTAGCTATGAACCCACGTCCTCTTAACTTCAGAGCATTCCTAGGGGACCACTTCACCTTTTGCAGAATGATTTAGTAGGATGTGCGGGGTACAGAACACGATTCCTGTGTGTTATTTATTACTTCTGCAGTATCTTCCATGCTGCTTTCCTCGGTGTCATGTTGATTCTCTGGGGACAAAGGAAACAAAGGAGAGAAAGCGCTCGCAGGAGCGATAAAACAGGAGTATGACTAATATCTCCTCTCTCTCCGCAGAGTTTTTTCACAGATCAAAAATCAATTAAAGGTGAATTTCACCGGGAACTCTTTAAACAATGTAATATTTCATCAGAGATTATTGCAAACTCTTCCGCATTTGTAGCCCAGGTGTGAATTGCAAAATTAGCCATTTCTTCTAATAATTTTCTCAGAGGTAACGTTACTCCAAGCACCGTGTGCTTAGTGCAAGCTGTGCAGCTGCTGCTGGAGGAGGTGTGCTTGTTGTTCCTCCCCACACCTCGGCAGAGAAATAAGGCTGAAGGGATGGGCTTCGTAATGGGATGGCAGCCCTGTTGGATTATTGCCCAAAAGGAGATGAAAACTGAAGAAACCATAGGCCGGATTCTGCTGAGAGAGTGAGATAGGGACTGTGAGATGAACAGATTTGTTTTGTTTTCCCAGCCCTCCTCGAGCTGTCTGCCTCGCTGTCTAGCACAAGCCTCTGCCTCATGTTGCACCCTGGTGCAATGGCCCCGCTTCTGTCACTTGCAGGCTCTGTCCTGGGTTCCTGGGTACGTGCCCCCTATCTGAGCTCCACAGTGCTGGGATAGGAAGGCCAGCTGGCACCTGGATTCCTCATGGCGTCAGCTTTGGATGCAGTGCTGCTTCTTGAGGGCATGGAATGCTGAGCAGCAGGGCTTGCTCTGCTCCACTGCAAACTCCCTCTCTCAGCCATTCATCCTCCCTGGAATATGCCCTTTTCAGGATCCATCTGCTACATAATGCATCTTTCCTTACTCCACTTGATTATTGATTCCTACTTGTGTAGCATTGGCCTTACAGAGGCTCAAGGAGGCAAGATTTGGAGGGAGAGGTAACATCTGTTACCAGAACAAGTGTGACATCAGTGGGGCAGGGATAGGAGACGAGCTTTGGGATGCACAAGGCCCGCTTCAGATTTTCTCACAGACTTGGTGAAGGGTTTTTTCATATCCAGGAGGATGACTGCCTTCCTTACCTGAGCAGGTGCTGCATGTGAAGATGCTCCATTTCCCTGTGAACTTACCTCTCTCTTCTAACACCGTCACAGCTACAGCAGCACAACTGCAGCCCTCTCCTCACTCTCACTGGAAGCCAGTTAGACCTGGATTAGAGTCGTAAGGACCCCCCATACCACTGTGTTCTTCTGTTTTCCTCTCTCTGTACCTTGCTTTTCTGCCATCAGTTGGCTACTCTGCATGCTTTTCCTTCTGCATAATTCCCCCCTTCTCCAGGAGAGCTGTAGGTTTAGCTTTGTCAGGGTGATGCCAGGACCCAGTTAAGGCGGTTTGCTTTTAAAAATGAATTGGAAAAAATAAAAATAAAAATAAAAAAAATCAACTCAGCAGAAACCCACTGGCCATAATTGCTTTCCTAGAGATCAGGAAGAAGCAGCAACCAGTTTTGATACTTTCCTTGAGTACTCTCTTGGGCTCCAATTGTTTTCATACCAGGATGTTTTCTGTGACAGATAAGAATGGTCTGTCTCTAATCCTTGCTGGCTCTCCCTTCCAAGTGCTTGCCCAGCCTTGCCCCAAACTCCCCTAAGCTTTTTGCACCCACACCATCCCCCAAGCATCTGCTGCCTGTTACCCCATGAGCCATCTCCTTTTGCTTGCTGGGGACCTGCTTCTGATTACCTTCCTCTGATACTCCAAGTCTGTGGGCTGGATGTGCTGGTTAGCAGGAAATCCCCACCCATCCCTGCCGTCGATTTGGGATTTTTCAGACCTCTGTTTAATCATCCTGATGTGCTGCTTTGCTGTGCTGAAACATCCCAACCCATTGGCTGTTCCTCACACGGAAGCTGTTCCAGACCTTACGCTGTACTTGCTGCCCTACAGCACACCTTTCCCAGCTGTACTCCTGCTGCTTTGCACCTCTGCAGCTATGTGATGACACAACCCGTGTAGCAACCTGGCCACGTAAAGGAAGTTTATGGGCATGTTGCGTTGCTGAAGCAGCCAGAATTAGCTGCACGTTTTGGAGAAGCCGGCTCTTATTTGCAAAGGCTTTATTTCATGGACCTTTTCAGCAAAACTGCAATTATTATGAATCCTGAAAGAGGACTCTGCAGCTTCCAATTACAATTCTGGCTGCATCCGATTTGAATGTCATTTGCTATTTAGGGAACATTTGAAAATGCATTTTAGGAGGTGTCTTTCATTTCATTTATAGAGGCTAACATTACTTCTAATGCTAAAGGAAATTAAAAAGTACTTCCTGCTTAGAATCAATTAGTTTTAATGAAAAAGAAAAAAGAAAAAAAAAAGGGTTGCTGTATGGTGGCCACATGGCAGCTTCTCTGTAGTGAGAAGAAATCAAAGCAGCAGTGCCAGGGTTGTGTCTGTGCTGCTTTGTAAGTTCAGCTGCATCCAGAGCCGCTTGGGAAATCTCTGTTGGCTTTTGAAACAGGAGACATGAGCAATGGGAATCACCTACAGCTGGTCATAGAATCATAGAAAGGCCTGCATTGAAAAGGCCCACAGTGCTCATCCAGTTCCAACCCACTGCTGTGTGCAGGTCACCAACCAGCAGCCCAGGCTGCCCAGAGCCACATCCAGCCTGGCCTTGAATGCCTGCAGGGATGGGGCATCCACAGCCTCCTTGGGCAACCTGTTCCAGTCACCAGCTGCCAGCTGATGTGTCGGCAGGTAATTGGGTTCAGATGGGCTGATGAGGTCATGAGCCATTTTCTGACTTCACCTGTCAGAAATTCAGCAAAATCTAAGGGCTACCGGCTCAAGAGACTTTGCTTTGGGTGCTGTTGTGGGAGGATCAGGGAATTTCTGGTTAATCCAGCCACATGCATTTGATTCGGATCAGATGTTGCCGTGTTGTTTCACCTTTCTTAGATTATCCAGATCTCTTATTGCATGGGTTTGTATTGGCTGAGGGGAAGGAGCTAACCTGACACAAAAAACTACTGTGATATGAGACAAGAAATAGCAGCCTTAAGTTGTGCCAGGGGAGGGTCAGGCTGCATACTAGAAAGAATTTCTTAGAGAAGCAAGGCGCTGCACAGGGAGGTGGGGAATCACCATCCCTGGAGGTGCTGGGAGCTGTGGGGATGTGGTACTGAGGGACGTGGGCACGGTGGGGTGGGCTGGGGTTGGACCTGGGGATCTGAGGGGTCTTTTCTGACCTTAATGATTCCATGATTCTATGGCTTGAGTGGGTTTAGACCACCACGAGAGTCTGAACTGGGTCAGCACTGTGTTCCCACATGAGGAACAGAACTCACAGTGCTATCAAACAATGCCTGAGAGTGCTTTCTTGTACCTGTGGTTGTATTTACTCCTTTCTACGTGGAAATATGCACAGATTATAATGTGCAGATTGAAAAAGCATCTTAGTGGCTTCTAGCATTTGGTCAATTGACTGTTGGCTTTTATCAAGGGTTCACCAAACTCTACTAAAAAGCAGGTTGTTATTTGTTAGTCTGGAGCCCTTTTGTTCAGCCTTAGAAAATAACTCAAGGTGGCATCATGCAAAAATTTCATGTTGAGAATGAGAGTGCTACGTTTTGGCTTTTTGGGGAACACCAGTGTGATCCTTTGCCTCCCTTTCAAGTCAAGTACCAGTTTAGAGGTGAAGAAAGAAAAAGGAAAAACCCCTCAACCAAGATCCTGCTGAAAGAAAGCACTCCATTGCACAATTTTCCTCCTGTGCGTATGGGGAGAGGTGGTAGGGGGATGCTGGCTTAGCGGGGTGCAAGGGAAGGTACTGCATGTGACAGATGCTGGTTGTGCAGTTTGATGCTCTTCCTGCACTCATGTGGCATCAGCGAGGGTAAGGAGACACAGGGATGTAAGCAAAACTGTAAATCATTAATCATAATTGAACTTGCTCATCCAATCCACTTCTACCTGATCACGAAGCAGAAGTACTTTTATTATTTAAATTTAAGGTGCGTGTCATTAAGGAATAAAGTAAAACATATGTTTAATATCTGGGAAGTATTCCTATCCTGCTTTGCAGCTCAGAATCCCCAAAGCTTCTTGACTAGGAAACTCCATTCTTAACTGTGCATGCTGGACCTTTGCCTTGATTTGGTTGATGTTTTTAAACGGAGAAAGAAAGCCATGTGTTATGTACAATGGATTTTGCAGGCAGAGATTTAATAAGGGGGATTCATTACGCTTTGTTCAATGGTGCTGTTATCCATATGCCACTTTTCAAAGCCTGTGTGCTTCCTGAAAGCATCTCAGCGTGCTTTTGTAGGCTTGTCTGGTGTTTTGATTTTGCTTGAAAATGGAGGGCAGAGTGATGGTTATTTATGATATTTAACTCTGACTGTAGTACTAAAGTGTTCATTTGGGAATATATATGCAGGAACCAAAATGATGTCCATTTTCACTCCAGAGTGACCGATCACTTAAAGCTCTCACAAGTGCATCCGTGTGTGGTTAAAATGAGCTGAAATCTGGAGCTTGTGGAGGCGATTAAAAAGATTTAATCAGGCACTGCATTATGTTACCTCATCCTGGTGCTGACATCTGAACCTGAGAGATGAGAGCCCTGGGTCTGGGCTGCTTAGCAGCAGTGGGAATCAGGGATGGGGTGGGATGCAGAGAGAGATGCACTTGCTTAGACCAAGAACAAGTGAGCCCAGCGTGGGAAGATGAGCCTTTTCCCATGATGGACTGAGCCACGGAGCGTGCTGCAACCTGGCATCCAGGAGCTGGAATGCTCGCTTAACCCTGGGGGTTGCTGTTCGTTTCAGGCCTTCCTTCCCACTTGCTTGTTTAAACATGGATAATCTCCTTGGTACAAAGGGTATTTGTTGTTGGACTTAGCAGTAAAGCTCCTGCAAAGCTCGGGGTGAAGGCAGGGAGCAGCTGGCAGCATGTTCCTCTGAGGGCTTCTGCTCTTGTCCCCGCTCACCTCTTCATCTCACCCCTTTCTTTGCACTGCTGTCTCTTGGTGCTTCTCGTTGCACTTCCTTGTCACATCTCTATTTCAGGGACCTGCTACCCTGCTGTGACCCCAGACCCTGATGGGACATCCCTGCCCAAAGCAGATGTGAGGTAGGACAGATGCAACCAACAAAATGCCCCTCCCTTTTTTATTTCAGATTTCTGAAGCCAAAATGGGTGGTGAATCCTATTTCTACTCATTCTTTTCATTAAGTGAAGGGGAAGAGTGAGGCTCTGGGTGTCAGCTTCAGCATGCCTGGCTCTTGTACCAGCACCCCAAGGGCAGTGCTTCACCCACTCCATCACAGAGAACTCCTCAGAGCAATGTAGCTGAACCTATGCTCACTCCTACATAAAAGCACACAGCTCACACAAGTGCTGCCTTCTGTTGCACATTCTGGCCTCTGGTGGCACGTGCCCCTCCACCATGCTGTACATTCACACTGCCTTGAGTCAGGTCAACATTAAATATGACCACAGGCAGCTCGCTGAAAGATTTAAGCACATCAGCTCTTGCCAGCCATGCAGGTGAATGAAGGCTTCCCTCCCTCCCTGGCTCTCCATAGAGACCAGCTCCCCGCTGCCTGGCTTGCCAGCCAGCCACACGCTAATTGGGGCTGTCATCAAAAGAAATGAGTTTCCAGGAGAGCTGAGTTCAAGCAGGTCTGGATCTGAAGTGTGCAGCTGCCCATTCCCTTTTGTCTCCCTTCCCCTCCTGTCTTTCTTTTTCTTCCCTCTCCTCTGTTTCTTTTTGATTTTTTTACTGTTTATTTTTGTGTGTTGAGGGTACTCATGTAAATGTGCTCCCTGAGCTGAAGCGGTGGAGCCAGGCATCCAGAGGAGCATGCAGGCAATGTAGGGCTCTGCTAACCAGGCTGAGGGGGTAAGGCTGGGGATGGGACTGTGATTTTGGGCATGGAGCATCCAACCCCCAGAAAAGGCTGGGGAGGAGAAGATGATGGAGAGGCATCAGGCACGGGGTGAAGATCTCCTGTAACTGTGTTGGCTTAGGGGGCCATGGAGCTGCTGATATTACCAGAGCCATCAGTGCAGTGCACAACCATGCTCAGGTGAGGATGCATCCCTGTGCCATAGGAATTCACTTCTCTTCCACTTTGCATCTCTGAATCCCTCTGGATAATCTCTGACCACTCACTTGAAGATGCTGTGCCCCCAGCAGGGCGGTTTGACCCTTTTGTCAGGAGAGGGCTTCTCTATGGCCTCCTAGTTGGTCCTCAAAGCATCAGACCTGAGCATTGATCTTTTGTACCGTTCTGGTCAAACATGTTACGTTCCCTCGCTGTGCAGGCAGTACCACTAATGGAGCTGGGCTCAGGATGGATTTTTTCCCCATTTCATCTTATATTGTTAGGCATTAACTGCTGGGCTCTGCTGCTGCCCGGAGTAACCAGGACGGATTATTCCTCTTTTAGACTCCCTTTTCAGTGCAGTGCAAATGTAATTTTTGTTCTCAGAGCATTCCCAGTTTTAACAGCGCTCGTATCACTCAGTTGTCTCATTCTGTCACAGCTGCAGTAAGAGTGGAAGTGTGATGAGCCCTTCTGTGTCATGTCCATAAGAAATTCAGGCATCCTTCATTTCCAGCAATTAGCTATCCATCCATTCTGAGGGCGATGCTCCAGCTATTGAGGGCTGGGATTGACCTGGGGAGGAAGGACTAGAAAGACAAGGGTGGATCACACGGCGATCAATATGGGACTACTTTCACTTAGTCTGTGCTGAAAGCTGTGCGATTAATTGAGTGAGAGGAGGCAGAGCAAAGCTTGGGCTCTCCTGCTGCTTGGCAGCAGCTGATGGGAAGTGAGGGATGGCACAGGTGACTTGGACCTGTAAATGTTACCTCACTCTTGTGACTGCTTTACCCTATGTGTCACCACGCTGTCTGGGATTGGGCACAACTGGAAGCATCTCTCCAAACCCCAGTTCTGCAGTGGAGGGCAAACAGAACATTGCTTCTCCCACCGTGGGGCATTTCTTCTAGCTAGCAAAATTCATGCGTTGGGAGGTCATGGAGCCAAATGCCA
Organism: Perdix hodgsoniae; assembly: GCA_035772895.1. NCBI lineage: Eukaryota > Metazoa > Chordata > Aves > Galliformes > Phasianidae > Perdix > Perdix hodgsoniae. The sequence continues at coordinate 3,176,302 of JAPSGF010000065.1, forward strand.
CCAATGGGTTCCATAAAGGCTTGGATTATTTTACGGCCAATAATAACGTTTGTAGTTATACATGCTACAGTAAGATAAGGCTAATCAATTCTCGTGCTTCAGGTCAGCTGCTGATTGCTGCAGGGGTCAGGAAGGAATTATTTCCTCACCATTTAGTTTTATTTAATTGGCCAGATGCATTAAGAACCTTTTAATTATTATTTTTTTTCCCCTCTCCTCTGATTCATATGGAATTAAGCACTTCCAGAGACGATGTTCTGCACTGGTAGGGCACCGCTGCTCTTGTCTGGTAGGTCAAATCCTGCCTGTGTTAAGAACCCTTTTAATGCTGGGGTTTTTTGCAGGAAGCCAGCAGGGTGCCTGTACTCCCAAAGAGGATATTTTGTGAGCATTTCCTGATAACTCAGAGGAAAATTCATTCGTTTCTTATAAGCAAATGCTGTGTGTGGGACATGCTTTCAGTTTGGTTCCAGAGCTGGATGGGAATTTTCCACCCCTGTGCTGCTGACATGGTGTAGCAATTGCTGTAATTCTCAATTTCTATCTTACACTTTAAAAAAAGTAAAGGAAAAAAAGAATCCAACTGGGGCAAATCCAGATTGAAGAGCTTTGTTTTGAATTGAGTCAAATTGTTTGCTTTCAGTGAACCAAAGCCTGCAGCTCGGAGCGAACGCAACGCTAGAAAGCTTCTGCCAGAAGTGATTTTGGGGAACTGTAATTGAGATGCTCTGTTCCTTGGCATGAGCTGTCCTATTAGGGTGAGCTCATTTTCATTGCACTCTGCTGTCCTACCCTCACCCATCATGGAAAACGCAGCTTTGTAGAAGCACACACTGTTAACGTCTAGCTCTGAAATAACCTTGCACCATCCTAATTAAGGTAAAACCAAGCTTTTCTTCTTTTCCTGATGAAGCTCGCTTTGGGGGAAACGCCATGAGCTGCTGGCTGTGCTGATGGGTTGCAGCCTACCTCCAGGCCAGCCCTGGGCTTGTTCAGAATCCCCACTCTGTTTTAGCAGGGAAAAAGATGGATGCAGTCCATCTGAACCCAAAATTAGAAAGCCTTTGCCTCTTTAGATGAAGCCTGCAAAAGAGATTTTCATTTCACAGGCTTTTCAATGGAAACCTACTTTTTCCAGGGAGTACTGTTAAAAATTAATTTTCTCATTTGATTAAAAAGAAAAAAAAATAACCTGGGATGTTTGAAATATTCTTTCACTTTTTGGACAAATTTTAGGAATTGATGAAGTTTTGCCTGATTTTGGGGTGGGCAATGCATCGAGCATCTCCCCACTCTTGCAGGACAGTGGCAGCATGCCCTTCCCTACTTTAATGTGACACGTTTCTTTTAATGGGGATGAAAGGGAGAACTCCTGCTTTCATTCTGGCTGCAGCAAAAGAGCTTATTCTTGCTCCTTAAAGTCTCAGGCTCGTGGGTTCTGGCTCAAAGCAGGGTCTGTCCACTGGTGGGATGGAGCAGTGGCAGCAGCAGACTTGGGGTGCAGCAGTGCACTACTCACTATCCCCACGCCTTCCAGCAAGTGGGGTTTTTGCTGGGGGCATTAGGGAGGGAATCTCCATCCTGGTTCTGCAGCAAATCTTTCCTGAAAGGTTTCGTGAAGAAAGAGAGACGGATAGAGGCTAAACGAGTCCTGCCGAAGCCTCCACATTTGGGGCAAAGCCTGCGAGATTTGACTTTCCCAAGAAGTAGTAAGGACATAAAGGGCTGCATGCAGCTGAAAATATCCGTGATTTGAGCAAGCAGGAGACACTGCAAGGGCATTCATTCTCTGAGCTGATGGCAAGACCTGCTGGGCTGCCACGCTCCAGCAGCCGGCAGAGGGACGCGTCCTTCTGTCCCTCTGTGCCATAGCGTTCAGTGTGCTCCTGGCTGGGACACAGCCCTGAGCCAGGCTGGCCCATTGCTCACAGGAGGGTTTGGGACACCTCTCTTTGCACCTAGTGAGAGATGGCGATATATGGAGGATTATTCATTAGACCAATTGTAAAACATAGGTGTGAATTGCTCCCTTCTTTCTCCATTTGTACCTTCCTGCCTTCCACAATCAATTAGCTGCAGCCTGTCAATATTTCAGCCTATTCAATGCCAAGGTGGTAGTGCTATTGTTCGTGCATTGAGCTGCAATGTACAGACCAAGAAATCATTACTGCCCTTGCTTTAATGTAGGTTGGGAAGAGTGGGGTTCACCTGCAGCTCTATGAAAAATGCAAGAGAAATAAATCATGCATTGCTTTATTGCTTTCAGCAGTGGTTTGCAACCCGCTGAGCAGGGGGGGTTGAGGGGGTGTGAATGTTTGCTCACTGGTGAAAACCCCTCAAACACCCATTGGGGCTTCTTGAATGATGCTGCCTCAGTTTCACCCCCAATAGCCTCAGTTCTGTCCCATCTTTGATTGTAAAGTTCAAGTTACAGCTACGTTCCCTCTTGAGGAGCTGCACTGAAGAGAGGGAGACATACACCTGTTCTCCCCTTTGGAAAGATGTCTGCTGTTGTTGTGTAAGTGCTGACGCTTTAAAAATGCAAGTCAGTTCTTCGTTCTGCTACCACATAACACACTGTACAAATGGGAGAAGCAATGTGACCAGAAATTGCGGACAAATTCAGTATTTTCTCTAATTCTTTCCATAACTTGATTTACTTTTGAAATACTCTGTGGACGCGTTGCCCGTTTACCATCTCTTTGCATCGCTATCACTTTTTCTGCCTTGGCTGATGAAGCACATTCATCATTCCTTTTCATTTGCTGTGGACAAATGCAGTTGCTTAATAGCAGCTTGCTTAGAAAAGGAACGTCTGGTAAAACGGTGAAACAGGGTAAGAGATTTACAGGGAAAAGGCAGAAATAGTGTGAAACTGAAGAAAACTGTCTGGTGACACTAAGCCTGCTGCCAGCATGCTGGGACTGCTTGGTGGCTTTCCCGAGAGCTCTGGGGAAGAGGGAGGCAGGGAAAACACACAGATTACCTCCCTGCAGCCTGTGAGGGCAACCAGTGCAGGATTCCTGCACCTGCTGTGGTTTTAAGAGATGTGTGCTGCCAGGTGTGTGCATCCCATGGATGCTGGGGCAGGTGAGTGCAGGAGTGGTCACACCATCTTGCCCATGCAGGACTCAGAGCAGGTGTGAGAGCTACGATGCCCACAAGGTGCTGCCCATCTCTTGGGTGTACATGCCCGGAGTCCATCAGAGCTGTGTTTTTCTTCAGATGCTCCAGTAGCTGCTGCTGTTCCTTAGGACAGCAGAGTGCTACAGACCTGCCTGCCTGCAGCAAAGGCTGCCCAGGGACGCTGGCTTGATTGCATTTAATTTTGCTGTGAAAATAACCTAAACCGACTGAAATAAGTGCTTCAGAGATGACATCTTGATTGTAAGCCAGAACTGGGGGGCTGCCTTGGATGGATGTTTCCTGAGCATTTTCTTTGGCAATCATCATCCCAAAGGCAAGTCTCAGAGGAGGGTCACAGATGAGAGTTATTAGCAGAGGTTTTTACCAACGCGAGACTCGCACTCAAATTTCAATTCAGATAAAATATGCCAATTGAAGTGTATCTTCCAGTGTCGCATTTGCAGAGAGAGATTTTATTAACACCGATTGCATGGAAACAGAGGTCAGCTGTGCTGCCCTCGTGGAGATAAAAAGACATTAATGCACTTAGGCTGTGACAGCAAGGAGCGGCTGGTTTTATTTTATGTTCCTTTTGACTTCAGTGGGAGTTTTGTGGTAGCAGTGCAGGGCTTCTGGACCTGAGTTCAGTGACAGCATGCTGGTGGAAATACCTGGGGAGAGGATGTGGAGGAGCAGGCTGCTGTCAGCACGTTGGTGGCAAGGTTTGAGTGGCTCCAGCTGCTGCTGCATGGATTAATGGTGTGGACATTGGGAAGGCTGGAAGCGGATGAGTCCTAAGGATGCGACGGTGAGCACAGGCAGGTATGGTGCAGGAACTCACCATGTTCTTATCTCAGTGCTGTTTCAGAGGGCTGGAAATGTGCAATGGCGTTCTCCCACCGCTCAGCTGCCAGCCTCACCCTGCTAAAAGCCCGAGGTATTGAAGCTGTGCTGCTCGCGTGGCTCCCGCCTGCTGAAGCCAGCTGTGATGATGGATGTATCTCTCAATCCTCAGCTGGAATTGTGCAACACCTCATGACTGCGCCGCCCGATCGATCAGTACATCTCCTTCCATCAAGCAGACTATTTTGCGTGAGCCTCGAGCTGCCTCCCTGAGCCGCGAGCTCCCACCTGGAGGCACGCTTTGCGTCGACCACCTCCCTGCTGGAGTGGTTGGGATTTGCTCCTGCAAAAGCTTTCTTCTTCTAGGTCGCCTCATTAGAAGCTTTCTGATAAATAGGCTGTTCGACATTTTTTGATAGAAAGGTCAACATCCTCTGATAGACTCGAGGATTTTAAGATAAGTGGAGGAAATGGCATTGGCAGGCTGATTTTGATAATGATACTAATCTCGTGTCTGATCTTTGATAATGATACTAACCCCTCGGTGCACTGCTCCTATCTCTGCAAATGTGGCTGGTATCTATTTTGGCAGAACCGATACCTATTAGCGCACATTATCGTTACTGCAGCCTTTTCCTCGTCTGTTGGCTGCTGTATAAGATGCACACGATGAAGCTTGAATGGCTTTCAGAACAAATTCAATCAGAGCAAGCGTTTTTGTCTAAACGTGGTTACAACCTCCTGAGTCAGCTTTCCCAAACCTGTTACAAGCCTGCTAATTAATTAATAAGAATTAATTAGTCATTGGAAAACATGAGAAGCAGTTCAGCGCAGGGCTGCCCTGCATCATCCCGGGCAGTGAGTTTGAAGCATCTTTCATACGTTATGTGTCGGAGAAGGTTTCTGTTAGGGGACAGCAGAAATGAATTCTTAGGACCGTGGAGTTTTGCCTGTCCTTCAGTCCCCGCGGTTGCAGCGCCTGGGATGCAGAGATGTGGGTTTAGATCTTCTCAGGATATCTTATGAGAATGCTGAGGCTGACGTTACCCTTGTCTACACCCTTGGGATTGTCTCCTCGGTTAATTGCCTAATTGGTTTGAGTTGTTCATTTGTAATTGTGCTGCCTTGGCCACTAATGCATGGAGAAACATCTCGCCTGTGTTGTCCTCACTTTGGTTTGACATTGGCTTGGGTGTTTTTTTTCTCAAGGGCTTTGTGCCCAGCATTAGAACGCGGTTTGTATGGGTCTGCTTTCTCCCCTGTGTGATTTTGGTGTCTCTGTGCATTGCTATGTGCATCCTGCAATTCCCATAGCCTTTATCCTCTCTATCTGCATCGCTCTGCCTCAAGCCAAGGGCGCAGAGATGCTGGATTTCTTTTACAAGGTGCCAAAGTGACTTTCTGGTGTCTGAGCCAAAACACCGGAGTAAATGCTTTTCCCATCTCCTACCATGCTATACTCTGAAATCCCAGTAGAAACAACTTATTTCTGGGCCTCTTGCTGCCAGGATTTGTCTGTCCTAGCAGAAGATAGTCTGCTTTCTCTGTGTTTGCTAGGCTGTTGCAATTGCTTGCTCCCTGTAGGGAGAAGTATAAAACTCCTACCAGGTGACATTTGCAGAAAGAAATCAATTGTTTATCAACATCCCAGCAATCAATAAATGCAGCGTTAGGTGCAACTGTCTCTATCAGAGCTCAGCCTTGCTTGCTAAGTTGGCAAAGGACAGATCTTAGAGGCTCTGGGCATGCAGTCTTAAGTGAAGCAGTGCCCACTCATGCATCTTATGTTGCCCTAAGGACTCCTCACTGTATCTGACATACCCCCATGCCCATCTTATTTTCTTCTCCCTGATTTTCTTGTCAACATGGCTTAGCCTGGAAGAGGTAGGATGGACAAGGACCTCATACAAGGCTTGGGTTCCCACTGGAGGGCCCTGCGTGCCCAGCTTCCCTGCTCCAGAACTTCCCCACCTAACCTCAAATTTGCATTTTCCCACTGGCTGCCATGCGGCCGGGATGCCCTCTTAGAGCAGACACCTCTTGGGCTGGAAGAGTTAACACCAGCAGCTCACAGACACGCTGGAGAGTTACATCATGTTGCTGTGGAAACTAACTTTCTGAAATCACAGTGATGTATGGTAAAGCTTTGGGTCAGCGGGTAATAAATTCTGTTTAAAAAGTGATTTTTTCCCCATCTGCTGATGTAAACATCATTAAGAGAAATGACGGCTGAGAGATGGATTTCTTTTTATATCAATTTTCAGACAAAGAAAATAATTTTTTTGTAATAAAAAAAAAAAAAGAAAAAAAAAAAGTTGCCAGGGAGCAGAGAGTGCCATAAATAATGAAATAAAGAAAAAACACCGGTGATGGAACAGAAATTTTCCCTGGTGATTGGTTTACAGCTTTCTGTGATTTAATGGAAACTTGCAGCTGCCTGCAGTGCGCGTGCAGCCCAGCTGCCTCCATGGAGACCCTTCCCTGACCACGGAAATGCTGGGGATGCAGTGTGGGTGAGTCTTCTCAGCATCCCAGCCCCTCTGCTCGCTGTCTGGTTGCCCTGCTCTGCTCGCTGGCTTTGCAAGCAGTGCTCTAAACTTCGAGCTTGGTGATCTTCAGGTGATCACTGCAATGCAGTTCCATGCTGTGCATCTCCTTAGCCTGCCCGTTGCCACTGAGGGGCATGTTTCCTACCTGCTGCACTGCCTGGGCCTGCCATGCTGCTGCTGGGATACTCTGCTTTTATTATTATTGTTATTATTATTATTATTATTATTATTATTATTATTATTATTATTATTATTATTATTATTATTATTATTGTTTTCTTGTTTTTTTTTCCCACTCTTCAGGAGCCAGGAGTGTATGGAACAAGGCAGTGCAACTTGCTCAGTTTAGACAAAGCAGTGTGACAGTCCCACCTAACAACAGCTATGCTACTGGGAATGCAGACAAAGGTGTCACCGTGATTAATGGGGTAATTAATAAGCAATTAATGTGCCTTAGAGCATGGCTCTGCCTTTTATCCCAGCCACCCACTAAGCACTGCTCCACTCTCTCTGACGACTGTCAGAGTGCAGAGCAGCTTGGGCTGATGAAGATGATGCTCGTAGCCCTCAGTGCCTCCAAGAGCATCTCCATGCCACTGCATTGCACAGCAGGAAATTTGCTTTGGAGGGAAGGAAAAGGAGATTTCTGTTGGTGTGTTTTGGTTTGGTTTTGGAATGCCTTTGCTACAAACGCTCTGAAGTTTCCTCCTCTGGTGCCTGCTCTGTTCACATCTCCAAGCTCAGGTGCAGATACCCCAGCAGGCACCCCAAACCCACGCTGCCCTTACCTGCAGGTTGCTCTCAGCTGCTCCCTATTGGCTCCCCCTGCTCAGCCCATGCCTTTACATCCTCTCTCACAGTCAGCCCAGGTCTCCGTCGTGCCTTGGTGGGTTCTCTCAATTGTATGAAATCCCATCAAGGTGCTGAGTTAATGGCTAGAGCTGAGCAAGAAGCATATTTTCCATTTCCTGGCAAAATTGCTGAGTTTAATTTAAATGCTTTTTTTTTTTCTTTTTTTTTTTTTTCCTGCTCTGAAATGTCCCCGTGAAACCATTAAAAGTTGTTTACATATTTTGAGTCGATTTTGGCATTTGAAAGCAATCGGAATATAAAAGCAACTTCTAAGTGAAAAGTTGTTTTTAAATGAAAATCAAAGCATCGCATGCCCTCAAAATAATGAAACATGATGTTTTGATGTTATTGAAACACCTGGGTCACCAGTTCGCTTGGAAGCAGGAGAGCATTGATGCTGATGTGTTCTGGTGAAACATTTTTTTGCCAGAAATTGGTGCTGTCCGGATGGGAGATCCCCAGGCAGCTCTGGCAGCAGCCAAACCTGGCCTGCTGGTGCAGTGCCATCCTTTCAACTCCCCATCCTCAAAACCTGTGCTCTGTGAGCTGTCCCCAAAGGCTGATAACTAATCAGCTAAGCGACTCTATAGAGAAAGAGAGAAGATGGTAGCGCAAAAATAATGTTAGCGAGCAGTGGTGCAGCCAAGGAGAGGAACGTGTCTCGCTGAAGCACCGAAGGATATTAGAGCGCATGAATGTTATATTGTAGTGTAATGGAAAAGAAATGAATGCGATAAAACTTGTTGACCAGGTCCAGGCGTGCATGCAGCCTTTGAGCCCTCCGATGTGCTCTTATGTTTCAGGCACTCATCTGAGCATGGCGTCCAGGAGCACAGGTTGCACCTCACCCCGGTGGCCTGACTTTTGCAGGCTTTGTCTGACATGAGCCCTGCTCAGGAACGGCTGGAAGGAATTCAGGAACAGAGGCAAAAAGGTAAGGCAGCTCCGACACGGCAGAGATGAGAAATTTTGCACTCTGTCATAGGCTAATGGAAACAATAGCAGGAATGAAGGCTGACTGGTTGCTTTTAAAAAGCAGAGAGAATAAAATGATGCATGAAATGACAAGAAGCATCCTCACCTGAAGACCAATACATGTGTCATTTGAACTGTGTTTTGGTCATCATAGTCAGTCTGCCTCCAGTTATGAAGAGCCAGTGCAACTCTGCGTGCTGCTCTCATGGCTATTTTTTGGCAGATAGAGGTGCTCAGTTGGGAAAATAGGGTGATGAGGCACTGTTGCCCAAGTGTTGCCCAAGGAGGTTGTGGATGCCCCATCCCTGGAGGCATTCAAGGCCAGGCTGGATGTGGCTCTGGGCAGCCTGGTCTGGTGTTGGTGACCCTGCACACAGCAGGTGGGTTGAAACTAAATGGTCATTGTGGTCCTTTTCAACCCAGGCCATTCTATGATTCTATGAAAATGCTCTTCTCAAGCATTTGGCTCAATTCAATGTGGTTTGGACATGTTCATCAGCATGGAGAACATGGAGGCCCAGACCCATGGCATTCCAGGGGGCTCTGATATTTTAATGGCCACTTTTATTCAGCCCATGCGTCTGCCAACACAGCTTGCCTACTGTAACCAACGTGCTCGTGTCATCTTTTACTGTTCTTCCAATATTTGTGTCAACTGTGATCTTTTCTGGCAGCAGACTCAGGTTTTGCCTTCCAGACAGCAGAGAGAAATCTCCCAGCACTACAAAAATCTCAGCACTGGGCTGAGAACAGAGCTCCACAGCAGTGGAGGCTCCTCTGCTTGGGGAGAGCCAGGATTTCTAGTCAGGTCCCCCAGTTCTTCCACCTCCTTTGTGGCAGCAGTGATGAGAGGGCAAGAGATCTTTCTGCCAATGTTGTGAAAGCCATTGCATGCTATTGATATTTTTAAATCAGGACACCCCATTTCCCTCTGTGTCCCCCTGTGGACCCTACCCAATGGAGGGGGCTGGATGTGACACACACAACAGCACCTCTTCAATGCAACTTGACTTTTATTGCCGGTGCCGAGACCATCTACAAACATAGATTTAGCATCAGCCTCCAGGCTTAAGATACAGCTGTTGTATTTTTTTTCTTTGTTCCTTTTTTTTTTTTTTTCTTTCTTTCCCCTCTCTCCTTTGCACTAATGCAATGCTTATTTAGGAACTGCAGCCATCTGTGTCTGCTATGGATGGCACTGTTAAATTTGCTATTGCTTTCTTTCCCCTGGTTTGATGAGACTCTCAGTGCATAGAAAATTTCCCAGAACGGCGGAGACTTTCTTTGATTGCTTTTTTGATTCCCTCCAAAAGAGATTGTTCACAGTGCTCTTTCTGTCCTGGAAAAAAAAGGTCAGCAGCGGGAGAGCTGAGGATCCTGCCTTACATTGGGTTAATGAGGTGAATTTATGAAGAGTTGGCCAGACGAGAAGGTTGGTGATATTAGATTAAAGGTGGTGGTTTTATCTGCAAATAAAAAGGGAGGGGAGGAGGAAGGGCTGGGACTGGCGCCCTTCCTGTTCCTCCGAGCAGCTTGTGGCTGATGGTGAGACAGCTCACATGGGAATTGGGATGGCTGCTGCACACCAGGGAATTTTCAGTGTTTTTCAAGTGGAAAAATTCTGCCTCGACAGATGGACAGGGCCCTATCCCAAGTTTACAATCTGGCGATCAACGCGCGCAGCGGGAGGCTCAGGCACAGCTCCGTTCCAGCCAGGCAGAGCAATGATGGGTGTGCGGTTTTGCCATCAGGCACTTGGCTATTTTTGTCAGGCGAGGCAGAAGCTGATTTCTTCCTGTTTTGTCGCTGAGTTATTTGCAAATGGCTTGTGTGCACCATCGTGAGGGGAGGTAAATCTTAAAAATATCTATGGGGAGGAGAAGAAACATCTCTCATTCAGGTGAAGCGCTGTGAAGAACGCTGCTCTGGACAGAGCCACCTGTCCTACAAGTTATTTGCATTTTGAGACCCTTCCCTTTGATTTTGTGTAGCTTTTTTCAGTCAACTATTCCTTTAAACCCTCCTCCATGGAACCACAGCTCCGCTTTGCAGCCCAGGCCCTCTGCCTTGCTAGCAGCCCCCTCATGGAAGGCTAGTAACAAGTTTATCTAAAAATACCATCTTGTGGGGAATCGTAGTGCCCAGGCATCAGTTGCTGGCATCAGGTGCTGCTTTTTGGTTTGTAGCAGCTGAGGAGCTGGGACTTTTCTGACCATATACCCTTTGGATGACGGTGTTTCAGTACCAGGTTCATTCCTTGACCCCTGTTCACGCTCTTCCTCCAAAGCAAGCTGTCTGTACGCAGGCTGTCTATGTGAATGGGCCTTGCCACCCCCCATGGAGTACAAGGAGTTGTTTGAAATGGTGATAATTAACCTAGTTCAAAACCACAACAGGGACTGTTGCAGTAATATGATGGTGTAGGCGGAGAAGTTCCAGATGTCAGGACTATTGGTTTACTTCTATAGGGTTCTCCACGTCACAGACTCACTGGAAGCTTGTCAGCTGCTCCCCAGCTTCTTCTCATGGCTCTCTGTCCTTCAAGAGCATGCGATCCTCTCCTAGGGCTATCAACATGCATCCTCAGAACTATTCCCTGGGATTCACTGCCAGGATGCCATGAAACCCAAGGCACGTTCAGCTCCTGCACTGGCAATGTGGATGTGTACCTGCGGTGCTGGAGGTGTGTACAAACATCGCTAACACTCAAGAGCTTTGCAATATGGTTTTGCAGCTGTCAGCATGATGAATGGATGTTATGTTGTATTTCCTGCTTTATCAAATACTAATTATGTATATGATAATTTTAAGCATCGCGGTTACTTTTTGGCTCATTTGTTTTTCAGTTTCCTGAGACCATAATATTTCAACACCCCCACTCCCGTTCTTGAAATTCTGCTTTGATTGCTTCTCTTCAGCTTTTGCTTAAGGTTCCCTGCTCTGATGGGTCAGTGTATTGATCCTGCACTTTGATAAGGTCAGCGGAGATCAGCTGTGACATTTCACAGAGACTTGCTCCTCCCCTAATGGGCTTAGTCATCAAAGAGTTTTTACAGGGGACAGGGCAAGGGAGAGATTGGATGTAAACTCTTACATATGTTTATTTAGGCGGACCTGCAAGGCTCTGAATGGTGATATCAATTGAGAGACCAGAGCATCTGCTGTGCTGGTTAAGAACTCTGCACTTATGTCAACCTCAATAAGAAAACTTTATCGAACCTCCATGTTTATGGCCCTTGTTAGAGCAGATGCTGTCCAGGTAGCTATCTCACGGGGTGAGATAGCACCAACAAAGCCCTAAGGGTGGGCCGTAGCCTCATGCTGCAGAATAAAAGGTGACCCACCGCCCACACCTGGTGCAGCTGCCTCCAGCGTGGTGCCTCCAGAGCAGCTGATCCCTCGTGATTCAGAGGAATGTGAGAAAATGAAATAGCTAGCAACATCTGTCCAGCCAAATGAGCCTGGAGGAGGAAAATAAAGAAGTGAATTCCTTCCTTATGTCTGCAGGCAACCAGCTGAGTTCTTGGAGAATGAGGTTTGACTGTAGCTCCCAGCTTAATGAGGAGCTTCAGGGCCCGGCAGCAGATAATGCAGAATTTCCTGTTCTTGTCATGACTGGAGGAAGAAGGAAGCAAGCTGGAGCATGCACTGGTTCCCAGGCCGGAGGTGTACCCTGCACCATCCAGCCCCACTCCCTCCAACTCTGGGGCTTGGACTTTCTCCCAGGAGCTGGATTAAAGCCTAGCTGTACAAAAGTTATCTGCTGCTTCTATGCTAATGATGTCAAATGATGAGTGCCCACACCCTTGCAAGGTCTTCCAGTGTTAGGTTTCCCTCCCTGCTGGGAAATGGCACTGTATTTTGGGATTTATCTGACCTGAACTTCCAGGCATTGAATCTCACCGTGGCTTTGTCAAAGGCCTGGGAAGTCCCCTGCAACTTAGGAAATTTCCATGTTTAAGATGCCTGTGCAGCTTGTGATCTCCCAAGCATCTCTTCGATAAGCTGAACAAACTGAGCTCAGTTGTTAGGTTTTCCATCTTGCAGCCATTTGTGTGGCCTCCAGGTATCCAGGTGTGCTCCCTGGTATCTCCCTTCCCTCTGAGGACACCAATGGCTGGGCGCAGGCTGTGGGAGAGCAGACAGCCAGGCAAAGCTGGCTGCTTGCACATGGTTTATCCTTCAGCATCCCCAAATAACTTTGTTGTCACCCATGCATCCTGCTCAACCAGTTCCCTAGTCAGTCAGTGCCATTGCGGGGTCATGCAACCACCATTGAGCCCACACCTACAGCAGCCTAAATTAATCTGGTCTGGCAGGCACTCTTTCCCATAGCCCTACGGCTCCTGTAAGAGGAGATGTGCTGATGTCCCCTGCCTCTGAGTGGCTTGTGAAATTGCTGAAGGAGGGACAGTTGTTTTTCTGCCTAAGACATCCTGCGTTTCTTGGAACCGCTCTGCAAGTGCGGAGCTATGCCATGACCTTGTTAAAGTCTAGAGTGTTGTATTTTTTTCACAAGGAGTCAGGTAAATGAGGGTGAAAGAGGGAGTAAAGAGGAGCAAGATGGAGGGTAAAGAGGGAGCAGATGGAAATGGCAAGAGAAAACTCAGATGAATATTCACTTATTCCACAGAAAGCATCTTTAGTCCTCGTGGAGCTGATGCTTTCTGAGGTAATCTCTCCCATTGTAAGTGGCTGTAATTTGCATTCTTTGTTCCCAGAGGCGTTCTCTTGCATTTGGTTGCATCAGAACTTATTTCTTCATGCAGCAGTCATGTAAGTAGGCAGTGTAGTTCAGGAATGACCAGCTTGTGGCTGAGGGCCCACGTATTGTTGAACAAAACTTCCTCTGTGTCACATCATCTGCTTCATCCAGGTATGGATCCGTGCTTGGTCACAGATTGAGGAGCTGTCAATTGCAGGTGGCTTTTTTGCATTGGGACTTCGTAGGCCAGGGTGGTTTAAGTGTATAGGCCATGAGTCCTCCTGTTGTATCTACTGATCTCACTGACCCTCCTCTGTAACCTGCTTTGTCCTCATTACATGGCCTCGCTTTCTGCTGCCCGTAAAAGTTCCCAGCCAAGAGCATCGCTTCAGCAGATGGTGGGTAAGGTGCCAAATGGTGTGGGCAGAGAGCAGAGCAGAGCATTGATCTCAACTGTCTCAACTGTCTGGAGATCCCCGTTGAACCAAGAACAAAAATTGTTTGTGGGTGTTTTTGGGCTCAGAAGTCAGGCCATCAAGTTTTTGGGATATCCCAGGCAATGGCAGGGCCATTCAATCCTGCTGTGTCATCAGATTTTCTTTATCTCTTATCTTTCTCCTTTCTTCACTGTGAGGATACAAAATCCTGGCTCTTAAGGGTTGGTTATGTGTTGCTGCAGTGGTCAGCTGCAGATTTTAGCACAGTAAGCAGATAACAAACTATGAGATAGCTTAAAAATCCAGCTGCATGTATGTCCAATGACACATCTGGCCTCCAGGTCCTTCCCAGCTCACGTCCTGCACACTCTTGTGCCTTTCCAGCATGGGGCTTAGCCTCAGGCTCCCCCAGGAAGGGAAGGACGTGCATCCTGCCTGTCCTGTGCATACGGTGTTCCTCTCCATGGACTCTTTCCAAGGTGCTGGTCTCCAGAATTTTCCTGGCTCTGCTCTTCTTGGAAGCAATGGTGAGACATCTGTCAGTGTGAGTCCACAGAGGGAAGCTGAGGTAGGTCACTTCGTAGTCATTTCAGCTAACTTTTTCTCAAGTAGATCTGAATTATCTCAAGGAAAAAGATAACTTGGGGTGTTCTGGATGTGGCCCCAGTCCTATTTCTGCAAATGTGGCATCTCTCAGTTTGCATAGGGTAGTGTGAGAATGGGGTGAGGCAGCAAGGCCCCTGCAAGCTGGGTTGCCATCAGATCATGCAGATGGGTCAGATTTTGTGCCATGTTCAGTTTAATGCTTTGCAAACACTAGTTCCAGACAAGAAGCAGTAGCTCCAATAATGTTTAAACAAGCTTAAAATCTGGAGATGAGATCTGTAGGCCTTGTGCAAGGAGCAGGACAGTGGAGCGCTCAGAAGTGGATTTAAGACATGTAGCTGCTTTGTTTTGGTCTGTTGAAACAGGCTGCCCAGGGAGGTAGTGGAGTCACTGCCCTCGGAGGTGCTCAAGAACGGTGGAGATGTGGCACTGAGGGACGTGGTCAGTGGGGATGGTGGGATGGGCTGGGGTTGGACTTGGGGATCTTAGAGGTCTTTTCCAACCTTAATGATTCTGTGTTTCTATGATTGTGAGGTAAAGCAGTCACAGGGCTCCCATGATTCAGAATTTGTCTGAGGTTTTTCAGTGTCCCTATGCTGAAAGGTAACACACGTGCTGGGATGGTTGGAGCCAACCTGAGAGCATCCCCATGTGCCATGGCATGGTGTGAGCTGCGTTGGCAGAGGAGATGCAATGGGCAAGCAACAAAGTGCAAGATGGACCCTGAAGTGCCCTGGAACATTGGCTTGCCAAACTTCTGTGCCAGTGGTGCTGTTGACAACTTCCTGCCAGGAAGCATCAGCAGGCATGCAGCTGAGATTTCCCTTTTCCACCTTCCTTTCCTTTCGTTCTATTGCTCCTGTTAAACTCTCTTTACTGCACTCACCCTAATGGTGCCTCATTTGGTTTATGTCCTTCAAACTCTTCCCTTTAAACACTTAGTCATCACTTAGCTAAACTACTATATACAAATATAGCTCTTTTGATCTTCCTACGTAAATCAATACCTCCTGCCCTTTAATCTTCCTAGTGGCTTTCTCTGAACTCCCTCCAATTTACTATCCATCTTTGAAAGTGAGTTGTCTTTTGGGCTTGATTCTCTACAATTTCAAACCTCCTGAAGTCCCAATAGCTGCCCAGAGCAGGTGCACACAGTGGCTTTCTACCACTCTGTTCATGCTGAAATAATGCAAACACTTGCATACAAAGCATCTTGTGTCCCCTTAGGCTGGTACCAGAACTAAGGGGTTATGCAGCACAAGCCCATGTTCCAAAGTAGGTCCCAAAGTAGGTCTCACAGGATGCTAAAAGCTGTGGTGCAAGCCATTGGGTGCCATTTGGGATTGAAGGAGAGTTGTAATGGTTGAGTTATGGAGAGGAGTTTCTGCAGTAACTGATGACTGTGGAGATGAATCTCATCTTCTCCATAGAAGTAGAGCCCGTAGATGCAAGCAAGCAAGCAAGCAAGCAAGCCCAAGATAAAGATTTGTCCCCTCAGAGTGGGTAATGTATGTGTCCCTTCCTGCACAGGGCAGCTCACCTTGCCTGGCTGCAGGTGGGACCTCTTGATGGAGCTAGACCATGGGCTTAGCAGAAAACCAGACCTGGGAAGCCTATCCGAGGTGAACATCATCTCTGGGCAGGGAAGGGTTGCCTTGTCAGCTGCTCTGCAGTGCGAGGAGCTCTGGGAGGTAACCTTGTGCCTTGCTTTGATGCAAGTGTCAGCCACAAGTCCAGTGCACATTGTAACCCATGTGTCCAGTCTGCTGGTTGTATTATGTTTAGTAAATAAGGCTGTCACTGGAGTGGTCTCAAGGGCAAGAATTAAGGAATCCTGAAAGGGATTGAAGAGGCGATTGTACAGTTCTTCTCCCTATCCTTGCCTTGACAGTTTCCTCCAGCTTTCTCCTGGGACCATTCCACTCTTGAACTGGGAATGCTGGGAAAGTCATTTCCTAGAATCGCAGAATCACCAAGGTTGGAAGAGAACTCCAAAGCCATCCAGTCCAACCGTCCACGTACCGCCAGTATTTCCCCACTAAACCATGTCCCTTAGTACAACATCCAAACACCTCCAGGGACGGTGACTCAACCACCTCCCTGGGCAGCCCATTTAAAACCATTGCAGTAAATATCTTTTTTTCCCCCTCATCTTTCAAACGGAAATATATTATAATAGCATAACCCCTTCTTTTAGCAATAACCCCTTCTTTTGGCATTTCATTATGGGTCAAATAAAAGCAGATCGGAGCACGAGACAGAGAATCTCGCCACTCTGCTTGCCCCCAAAGGATAAACATAGTAGTGCTGCTACGGCCCTATAGCTTAATTAGTTGCTATTCTCTGCTGTTCCTAAAAAGGATGAAAAAAAGCCTTTGCGAAGCCTAGGCAGGCTGGCTGTGTCATATTTCCTGTGTTCTTAGAGGTGTTAATGAATTCATTAATCACTTAATGGCAAGGAGGGTCTTTGGGGACCAGCACTGCAATTTACTGCTCCCAGGAGGCAAACTCTGTCACTGATCTAAAGTTTCAGCTCTGCTAATTTGTGCCAGCAGAGCCACTGAGCTTCTGCCTGCAGCCTGCAAGCATTGTGGCTACTGGGAGCATCACGGCAGCATGCAAAGCATCAGGGTATGCTCACTTGGGAAGCTTTTGCAACGAGTTATGTTCTGGCTCTGAAGAGTTCAGAGCTCGCACGAAGGAAAGGAGGTGTTCCCCCAGCCTTGCAGTTGTGTTGCCTTAATTCTTTTCGTTGGGATAAGCTTGCTGTGAAGCCAGTCCTTGCGATCGACTGGGGAGTGCAGCAGGAGCCTTGCTGACTTACAGGAAATGCAAGCTATGGAAGCGTGGCTGTATAATCTGGTCTGGGACTGCAGGCTATGCAATGAAAGGAGTCTGTGAATCTCTTATAATTGAAGAGCGTCAGGCTGATGTATTTTGACTGAAACTGTCAGTTAAAATGAGAATTTGAATGTTTGCATTTCTGCTCTGCAGAAAATGTTGATTATTTCAGTCTCTCGCCCTCAATGCAGGAGAGTAGCTTGTGCCAAAGTTCCCTGCAAAATGGCTCTTTTGGCTTCTTTCTAATCACACGGCAGTGCAAGGAGAGGGGGATGTGAGTAGAGCCCTCCTCTCTGCTAATTCCATTCCACCAGCCTGTCATCACTTTGCAATTGAACCTTTTAAAAGATTTTTCTCCCTTGCTTTTCTGTGGCTGAGTTCCCCTTTCTAACTTCTGTCCATCTTTCTCCTCAGTCTGTTGCTCTCCCAGACTGGGAATCAGGGAGGGCAAAGTACGTCAGATGTGAGCAGGAGAGAGGGCAGAGTCCATGGATCGTGGCTGTCTGTATGCACGTACTTGCCTTCCACTGCTGGTACCCTCCTTGGAGTCATTCCCACACTCGTGTTCTTTGCTCAAAAGTTACTGCAGGGAGGAGAGAGCTGGAAGGCAGGACAGAAGCTACATGTTGGATTGAGGGAGAGAAGGCAGGAATACAAAACCACTTCATCGTGGAAAACACAAAGGGAGACAATTTCAATAAATGCCAGATGGTCAAAATTAACCAGAGACGTGTAGAGCCCTACATGTCCAACTGTTTGCTTTGGCAGAGATTCTTTAGCTTTTCGAACAAGAGTCTCCCGGGCGCCCTTTTCTTCTCCTTGGCTTTCCTCTTCCCCTTTGCTCATCCTTTGGACTCCTCACCCCACCCTTCTTCTCCTCTGGGTCTTTTTCCTGCCTCTCCTCTCTCACTGCTGCCCATGAGTCACGTTGCACCTCAAATGCTGGCTTGCGTTACGGTGAAGGGAGACATGCAAAGAAATGTCCTTGTGCAACAACAGACTTGGAGGGCATGCAAGGTGGTGGCTGCAGCTGTCAAGGACCTCTGCCAGCACAGCCCTGTAGAAATGTTGGAGCACTTCAACCCTGTGCTTGTTGTTGCTGTGGGTGTTAATTTCTTGCTCCTCTATCAAGGGCCTTGAGTCAGCTTTGATTTTTTGTTTCAGCCAGGAATCCAGAAGGAGCTCTTGCGGTTCAGTAAGCAGAGGAGCATGCATGTGTTGCTTACCCTGACGGAGCAGTGGGACACAGCCTTGTTGGGGCAGGGGAATGCAGCCTTGTTGGGGCAATGGGACACGGCCTTGTTGGGGCAACGGATAGTGGCCTTGCAGGGGCAGTGGGCCATGGCCTTGCATGGGCAGTGGGATGCAGTCTTGCTGGACACTGGGACATGGCCTTGTTGGTACAGAAGGATGCTGTCTTGTTGGGGCAGAGGGATGCAACGTTCTTGAATCCAAGCCAAATGCATGACATGTTCCTCCAAACAATGCAATCAAGAGGGCCCTTGTATGGCACAGACGGACAGCTCCAGCTAACGATGGGCTCTTTTGTGTGCGTGTGTGCTCTCTGCATTCGAAACATTTATTATTCTAAATAGCCTTCTGCACATTTTACAATAATTACGACTAGTGTTTGCCTTGTTATCTCCACAGTTACTAACAAGAATGCCATCATTATTCCAGTCATTAGCAAAATGGATGTTGTTGTCCAGAGTTGCCGGCTGTGGGCCTGCTTTCAGAAGGAGTCTCATGCTCTCCAACCTTGCCTACTCCATCTTTCTTCCAGGGGAATATTGTTGTTCTCAGTAGGTTTGAACCTGAGGGGGCGGAAGGGAAGCAGAGATTTCGTGAAGAAGAATTGCTTTGAGGGAGTGCTCGTGGGTGTCAAGATTCACAGCGGTGAGCACTGGGAAGCTCTTAATGGCAACGTCAGTAGGAACGAGAATAAAGGCAGCCATTTCCCTGTGTTCCTTCTGTCTCTTGTGTATCCTAGGTCTGCTCATGGCGCTAGAATCCAGTAACTCTTCCTGTAAGAATGTGTTGCTTGGATGTGAAGAGATGCTATTGATCTGACAATGGAGGTTGCAGATGAAGGAGAAAAGGTTGGAATTAAGCTGACAGCACTCAGCTGCTGTAAGGTGAGTCCAGCAATTTGCAATTCCACTGCCTGCTCAAGAGAGCTCCTGGCAGATATTACGGACCCATCCTTTCGTCCTTTCATTTCCTTTTCAATCTGGGTGGGTTGTCTTTCAGCGAGGGTACTGCTGTGGGCTCCCTCCCAAAATCTAGCAACCCTGTAACGTTCAGATATTCTTTTAGGTTTTGTCCATTTCGGAGGAGGGAAGAGGAGGGAGATTTGTAATCCAGAAGCCTTCCAGTTCATGTTCTAATGAAAATGGAGAACTTCAGATTTCAAGTCTCATATAACCTTTTCTTGAAAACCGCCAAAAATATTTACAGGAACTTGGTGACCAAATGAAGCATTTTGATTTGGAGTAATATGTTTCATACAAAATCAGATTATTGTTTTTTTACTCATTTGGGTTAAAAAAAAAAAAAAAGAAAAAGTATTTTAAAATACTTGGGGGAACCAGAGCTCTCTTATCTAGATCACTGTGAGATTCCAGAGGAAAGATCTGATTTGCTTAGAGTGTAAAGACAGTGTGCACAAACACAGAGAGGCAAATAGCAAGAGAGGTTTGTTTTTTCGTTTTCCCCCTCATGCTGATCTTTGGGGCCCCTGGGTAAGAACTGTGACATTCTTCCATGGTTCATCCTCATGAGGCTTGGTTCCTCACTGCCAGGTTAACCACAGAATCACACTGGTTGTCCTTAGCTTATATAGCAAGCAAGGGAAAAATACAGGCATTTTTCCATCCTTTCTAAATACAAATTACTAATTCAAAGAGAGTGGTATAACTGTTTCCTGATATTAGGTATTTTTAGGTGTGCTCTCACCTAAATGCTAGCTATCAGGCATTTTTCAGTTGCACTTCTGAAAGAAAAACAATTTTCAATAGAATTGTGTTTGTTGAATGCTGATTAAACTAAATAGTAGAGTTTATATGGAAAATAATGTAGAAAATTATATGTGTGACTTACTGATTTAAACTTCTGTGTATCTTAGAAAAATATCACCAGATTAAATTGTGGCTGTGATTAAATATAAATCATAACACAGATAAGAGGATGATGTTGCTTGTAATGGAAGAGGAACTTTTCACGTTCTACCAAACTTGGGTTACAAGAGAGCAAATAAGATACGTATACAATGAAAGACCCAAATCCTCGACAGAACATGTTGTATGTCTGTATATTCTATTACCCCAACATGTGGTATTTATAAGATAGTAAGATCTTCAAATCTTGGGTAAAGTCAAAAGAAAAGGTGGACTCTGCTTCTGCTTAGCCCCTGAGACAAAATTAGAGCAATTTGGGAGGTTGGATAGCCCAGATTCAGAAAGGTGCCTAATTTTTGGCTCAAATCATAGCACTCTTCTGGTTTGGGACATGTATAGAAGACAGTCAGATTCCTTAGTAATTATGGTTCCATCAAGAAAACCTGTTCTACTCCATTCCTCCTCTCTGCCTTGCAATGTGTGTTACCTGTAGCAGGTTACCAAGCCTGGAAGCGTGGTTCCATCAGCATGCTGCTGATAGGCAGCCCTATGCTATCAGCTGATATGACCTGACCTCACAGATACTGTGACCTTGTGACTAGACGTCAGGCGTCTTTTGGTGGTTGAAACTTAGATTAAAATGGTGACAATGCTGGGAGCTGGGAAAACTGCTTTACATTTGCAGCTATGAATGAGGACAAACTGGATTAGGGGTAATGGTATAGGAGGGAGGATTGGTTGGAATGATGGCAGTGAACTGGATGTTTGCTGCCTTTAACCTTTCCAGTTCTGTGCATTCACTTTGCATGTCTGTCATCTCCCATCATGGTACAGGGTTTGCAGTGAGTCTGGGTGCTGGTAGAGAGCAGGGATGGAGCTGTACTGAAAATTTACTGTGGAATAATAAGGGAGGGCTGTTGGCCTTTTTATCATCTTATTATGGTCAGCCATTACTGAGGGAAGCGGGCAGAGCTTCAGTGTTCTCCATTGGAATTGCTTGGCCATTGTAAAAGAGGGCAACAGCTGGAGCTTCGGTAGGCTTGGAGCTTCTGCAAATTGTGCTGCAATGCTGTAGTGATTCATTTTGGTCTTCAGAAAGTGCTCACTCATCTTTGAGGCAATAAGCCCAACTCCAGAATCTGATAAATCTATTTGCAAACCCTTAAATCTGATAATCTACCTTGGCTGATAACCCCAAGTGACTGAAAAGAGACAAGACTACCATCTGTCGGCAGCGTTTGTCCATCTATAGGGTGACCAGTGCTGCAGAGATTCCACTGTTGTCCTACAAAGCTTCACTCTGGTATGTGTGTGTGGCCTGGGAACATCTGAACATATCCTTTGAGGGGCATTGGACTTAGTGACTTCAGCATCCTGTACCAACCCAGTGCCTTTCTTCTCCCATTATAGCACTGGTATAGCATCGCAAGGAGCAGAAACCCAGCTCCTGTCACACTGGACTTTCCATACACATCTGTGAGAGCTGTTCCTAAGAAATTTTGCTTAATTAAACAAGATAAAGAGGGCAGGAAAAGCAGAGGGATTAAAAGTAGGGCTGAGGAGCTGTTTATGTGGAGTCTCTCTGTGGGGGATGTTCTTCAGTTTGTCTCAGCATTCCGAGAGTCCTTTAAGTGAGAGGCTGCGGTTTACGGAGTCAACAGATTTAAGCAGGCTACGAATATTAATTATTAATTGCTCTTGGAGAGTGCTATACATTAGATTGGTGAAGTAGTTAACAGCTATGCCTTCTTCTCCCCACAGGCGCGCTCTTGCTGTCAGATTTCTCTCCCCAGCTAAGACCCTGGTGCTAGAATTAGACCAGAAACTATTTTCCAGTCGAGTGGCTTTTAATGGGCTCTCCAGGATTCTTCTTTGCATCCTGTGAGTGACGAGATATGTGGAGAGGAGAGATGGTGGGATTGATTCGTACCGTAAGAAGTATGAGAGATTTAACTAAGTGGGGCTCGGTGCTGCTAGAGCTGCAGGAAGCCCCGTGGCAGTTGCATCTTGTACTCCAGAAGCATCTGTTAATTATCCACAGCACTGGGCAGTGCTCTGGAGGAGCCCACCTGCAGGAGTCCACAGAGAAATGGTATTTCTGCTGAAAGGCAAGACTGTGGTCTTTTGGGATCTTCTCCCTCAGGGGCCCTGGGCATCTAGTTTTTGGCAGCTCTGCCCTTAGACGGTGGGTTGAAACTAGATGGCCCTTAAGGTTCCTTCCAACCCAAGCCATTTTGTGATTCTGTGACCTTGGATGGTGTATTCAGGGGCTCACATGGCTGGGAATTCCTTGACCTCCTCAGCTCTGGCAGAGTGAACGAAGCGCAATGAGCATGATGGTTTGGGGATGGTTGTGTGTTTCATAAAATCCTCAGATTTGGAAAAGACCTCTGGAGGCCATCTAGTCCATCACGTTTCATCTCCCTGCAGATGTTGAGGAGGTGTCATGGTGTGTCCCTTATTGCTTTTAAAGCCAATTCTCCCTTCCTTCTCGCATCTCTTCTCCAGCCAGACATTGCAGAATGGTGGCTTGCATGAAGCCAGAGGCCAAACTCTATGGGCTGGAACCTCACAGGGAGTCCTCCAAGTTAAGGACGAACTCTGAGCTGCAAGGGAGATCCACTCCCACTAAATTAACCGGGTTCCTCCACCTCCCGAGGTGAGTC
>JAPSGF010000065.1:3199027-3226273 GCA_035772895.1 Perdix hodgsoniae
TGTAATTGGACTGTGACAAAGCTGAATGTTGCCTGACTGGGGTGGGGGGGGGGAGGGGGCTGTTGTTTTTAATTTCTGCATCACAACAGGGACGTGGCACGATCCTACATCTAGGCAGACAGTTTGGCATGGAAAGTCACAGCTGGATGCTTCCAGCTCCCCCAAGCAGGGGTTTTTTGAGAGAAAATGCTGACAGATCCGTAGCAATAGCGGGCAGGACTCTTCATAATTTATTTTTAATGCCACTCTGTCTTTAACTGTGCAGTTTCCTCCGGGGTGTTTGCTTTGAGATTGCGAGATAATTACATCTCAGAAACCAGGCTAATTACAGTTAACAGCCTGAAAAACGAAGGCCCCCATTTCCCGCCCCCCTGCCCAAGTTTTCCACCAGCTTTCCCCGTGCCTGCCCGCCCAGATTGAGGCAGCATGGCCGAGGAAGTGGCTTTGGCAGCCCGCTGGGATGCTCGCTTCCCGTCCTCGCCCCAGCGAGGTGATGGCCCCATTGATTTGTGTTGGGTGGAGATGTGGCTGCCCCAGCTGGACCGCGACGGAGGGCTCAATGATGGGAAGGTCAGCGCTGGTGCGGAGGGAGGAGAAGCTGGCGCTGGTGGGGATGGCCAGGAGGTGTTGATGGTGTGGTTAGGGGGTCAGTGATCCCAGCTGATAAAGGAGAAGGATGTTTCCTTCAGCTAGGTGGAAAAAAGTCCTGAATTTTCCGTGCCTCACCCGACAGCATCCAGTTCCAGCACCTTGCACGCATTCGGTTAGCTGGGCTGCATGTCTTCTTCCCCCATCCTTCATACCTGCCTCAGACCCTTGATTGTCTGCAATTACTTGTGGGTACTCAAGAAAAGAACCACACATCTGATAAATCTGTGGGCTTGGAGCCATGCTTGTAGCAGAAGCCCAGGGGCGGCAGGTGGTGGTGGTCCTGGGATGGAGCTTCTGCTCACCAAGCTCAGGATGAACTCACCGTGCTACAGCCAGCAGCTCCCATACAGCAGCTGCAATGCTCAGCTCTTTTGGAGATAACTCTGAAAGCTTGAAAGGCTCAGCCTTGCTCTATCAAAACGTGATTGCCAGGCTCCTTGGAGAATGAGAAAGAGCTTCAAAGCATACAAAAAAAAAACCCCTTCCTCAGCAGCCTTGGATGCTGTCTGGAAGAGGATGAGTACGCTTGCTCTTCATGTTTCTGCATGATCTGGAGGGTTGGCCTCTAATTCTTGCAGTCCTGAAAGATAATTCATTTTCTCTTCTGGGATTCCAGATCAGGGATTAATTTAACGATTTTTCTTGCCCATTGTTTGTTTTTAATGATTAAGGTGATAGTTATAAATTGTTAACAAGTTCTGGTAGAAACGTGATCCCTGGGAACTTTTTTGCGCTGAATAAAATAACAGTGAGATTGATTTAGCACAGACGAGTGAGTTGCTGTGTCTTCATGGATTATCTTAGTTCTGCACGAAGGGCCAGCTTTGGAAAGATACTTAAGCCTAACCAAAATCGGGTGCTTACGCACCTTCCAAATGAGAGAGGCTTCTGTCAGTAGGGAGTGATAAAACCATGTGTTAAATCAACCCATGCATTAGTCCTTGCCTTCTTGGCTGGGTGACTTTTTCAGACGCATGGTTTTAAGTTGAAGGAGGGAAGATTTAGGTGGGATATCAGGGGGAAGTTCTTTAGCAGGAGAGTGGTGAGGTGCTGGAACTGGCTGCCTAGAGGGGCTGTGGATGCCCTGTCCTTGGACATGTTCAAGGCCAGGTTGGATGGGACCCTGGAGAGCCTAGTCTAGTATTAGATACAGAGGTTGGTGGCCCTGCCTGCAGCAAGGGGTTGGAACTTGATGATCCTTGAAGTCCCTTCCAACCCAAGCCATTCTATGATTCTATGATTGTTTCCTCTCCCAGGCTGATGAGCTGATGCTGAGTGGTTATTTAAAGGGATGCCTGCCTTTGGTGGAAGCAGCATGTTGCAGTGGACATTCCACATGACATGGTGTGTGGCTGTAAGCTTGCATGGAGCTGTTGTTGGCGGTGTGGCATTGGCTCACTTTACTCCCCTGATTTGCTTTGTTCTCACTGTTTAATGTTTGTTGATCTACGACATGACCTTCTGATCATTATTCCGATGAGTCAGGGCAAGCGGCAGCTCCTGGAGGAGCATCTTCCAAGGATGATCTTCTTCAGATAGAGGTTGGAATTGTTTAATGATTTTCTCTATGGATTTCCATGGACTGTGACAGGACAGCTGGTGCTGGCTTGGCAACAGGCACTTTCTGCTGGTGCTTACTCTAAGCTGCCCTCTTTTGCCCCAGTGCTCATTGGATGGGGGGAACCCAGCCCTTAGGCTCCTGTGAATTATCACAGCATTTTGATTTGTGTTCGCCTTGATTTTTACTGCTTCATTTCAGACCCAAGTCTCAAACTCGTCACATTTTTCCAATTAAATCAGTTTTGACCTTGTACAAATGGATTGTTGCCCCAAGCACACCTTGTCTCTCTGCCCTCCTTGGTCTGCATGTCTGCAGCAGCGCTGTTTTAAAAGCAGAAGCACTGCTTCTGCAGAACCCCCAGGCCATCAAGTCCTCCCCCCTGCTACTGCAAACAGTGAAGCTTCTCAGACTCTTCCCTAGGCTGAAAAACCCTTTCTTATTGCATTGGCTTTCCCCCTAATTGTTTGGACAGTAAAACACCTCATTCTAGCTTCTCACCTGAATTTATTCATGGACAGTTTGTGACCTTTTGCTGATGCTGTCCTTTCACCTTAAACAACACTTTCTCTTCCTTCGTGTTAAACCCTCTGATATATGGAGAGAGAACAATTTTATCACCTCTCCACCTTCATTTTCTTAGACTAACAAGTTGGTCTCTCCCAGCAGCTGACTCTTGTAAAAAGGCCACCTTTGCTCTGCTGCTCCAGCTAGCCTTCCTCTGAGCCAGTTCCAGTCCGAGCTCACCATCTGTGACCCCAATTTGGGGTGACAAGGATTGCATGGTAGCTCACAGAGGGTCTCTCGAGACCGTGTGCGGTGACCCCTGCCCCCCATCCCATGAAGCAGATGCTCATGAAGCCCCAGTGTTTGCACAGGGCTTCTGCAGAGCGCAAGACCACTCTGTTTGAGGGATGGGATTTTAAACGGTTTGATCCTTTTCTCAATGAAGTTGGAGTTGAAATTCCCATCGATTGCTAAGGTGTGTGTCTGAGACTTAATAAGTTGTGTTGCTTGGTGCCAGAAGTGGTGAACTCCTCTGACATGACAAATCATGTGCCGGAGGCACTGATGTGTCTGACGGAGAGCTGGTGGGAGCAGAAGCTTCAGGATCATACAGTTCAAAGCAGGTGATGGAATGGTGGGGCCAGAGACGGCTGCTCTCCTCCTGCCCCCTCTTTGCTTTGCTTGAGGGGAAAAGATCATGTACACGTATAGAAAGAAGATGCAGTGTTAAACCCTGATGCAGGGATTTCCATGGATGGGAGCAGAACATATCATAGAATGGCTTGGGTTGGAAGGGACCACGAGAATCATGAAGCTCCAACCCCCCTGCCACAGTCAGGGCCACCAACCTCCACATTTAATACTAGACCAGGCTGCCCAGGGCCCCATCCAACCTGGCCTTGGACACCTCCAGGGATAGGGTAGAGGATAGAGCAAGAGCTTTCAGTGGGGCAAGGGTGAAGGCTGAGCAGGAGGAGGGGTTTTGTCACAACCAGTGCTGTGGGCTGCCTGAGCTCTTTGAATCCATCTAGATGGGTGGGAGCGTGGGCAGTGGGCGGTCAGGAGGGAACAGGGGGATCCTCCTTTCTGACCATTGCATGCAATGATGGGAAGCGCAGCTGAGTGCTGAGGCTGGCTGGAGATCAACCAGAGATCCTGTCTGATGGAAACAGAATACTGCTGTTTCCTGATCTAAGCTCCGTAACACAGAGCAGATGGGAAGGTCCAGCTGCGATCAGGAAATCTGCTGTGTGCAAGGTGGAGGCAAAAAGAGGTGCAACCGAGTTAAACAGAAGTGGCACAACACACATCTGCAGGCACTGGCCCTGGGGCTGCATGGCCCCAGCAGCGCTCGCCACGTCCCCTCTGCTCCTGAGCTGTGCTGCTGCAAGCTGCGAAACAAAGCAAGGGGAAAATCAGGCGCAAGCTGTGCAATTTGCTGATGATCTGTGTACCTGCTAGCTTGTAACAGATGTTTTCCTTTGCGTGACCGTTTGCGAGCTGCTTCCTTGTCACAGTGTGTAGGAGCTGTAATGCTGCCGTGAGTGATACCTTACACCTGCACAAAGCAATATTCCTGCCTATAAACAAGGTTTGCAATTCTGGAACGCTCCCATCGCGCGGAGTTTTATATCCAGCGCAAGCAACAACAAAACAAAGCTGCATAATATTTTCAACACATGCACTAGAAAAAAAAAATACCAAAAAATAAACAACAACAACAAAAAGCACTAGATGAGGGGATCTGCAGTGCCCGCACAGCTCTGACCTCTCTGAGCGATGCCACAAGCAGCCATTGCAATGGGAGAGGCAGCAGAAGGCAGATCCATCACATGGTAGATATGCTTATCATCTCCAATAACGGGAGGCTGCCTGCCATATCAATAGCACTGTCAACAGGCATGTTGGTATTTAGCTGTCGTTACTCTGGCTATTCTTGTTATCCGCACACATGCCTGCTTCCCCTCCGAAATGTCACAAATTCTTGGCCACGGCAGCTTCCCGTGGAAGTTAGCTCTGTATTTAATTATGCATTGTGCAAACGCAGTGTTTCCTTCTGCCAGGCCGTGCCAGGTGGTGTCAGCAGCACAGAAAAGCTGGGTCAATTATTATAGAGCTGCTTCTAGCAGCAAAACATCAGCACGGTGCAACTAACTCGCACAGGAGCAGGCTCTGCCAGGCTTTTCAGACAGGGCTGTAACACATAAAAGGGCTGCAATTCCTTATCTCCTGGGCAAGCTGGCAGGTGAATGGGAATGTGGTGCCTTCCTTTGACTCGCTTGCAAATAGAAAGGGGTCTCTGACTCAGAAAGGCTGATGATTTTTCACTGGCTCCCTTGGGAGCTGTACTGGTGGCGTGGGATTTGGGATAAATTGTAGAATCACAGAATGGTCTGGGGTGAAAAGGAGTACAACGCTCATCTGGTTTCAACCCACCCGCTATGTGCAGGGTCCCCAACCACCAGGCCAGGCTGCCCAGAGCCACATCCAGCCCGGCCTTGAATGCCTGCAGGGATGGGGCATCCACAACCAAATGTGAAATGAGATGAGTTTTGCATTAAGGAGACAAAATTTGCAGAGTGGTTTCTCCCTAGGATGTGGCAATCTCTTAGATAACCAAAGTCAACTGGGGCTTGAGTGCGTACCTATGTGATGGGAGAGCGATGCTCTGCTGGGGGGACCAGAACTCACCCTGCCAAACATGCTCCCAGAAATGCCCATACTTGAAGTTTTTTTCCCGTGCTCGTTTTGTGCTGAGTTCCCATGCGGAATCACCTGCAGAGATCTGTGCAAACTTGAATTCCCCATGGGAGTGCTGGAGCTTGCTGCAGTCTGTCGGGAACGGCTGCTTGCCATCTGCTGGAGAGATGGGCAGCAGAGAGCACGTGGCCATGACGGGTTTGAGTGAGGAACCTTAAAAAGCAGCAGCCTCCAATAGAGCTCTGTTCAGAGCAGCAGGATCAGGCCTTTTGCAGTAGCTAAGACGAGACCAGAATTTAAATTTCTCTGCTACATACAACAGAGAAGTAACCCCCCTTTGCTTGCAGAGGCTTGGTGGGAAGTGGGAAGTATCACTATGATTCTGTGTATACGGTCAGCTCGGCTATTTGGAGCATATTCTCAAGCCCAGACTTTGGGGGTTTCATGATCTTTATGATCTGAACACACTGGGCACAGCCAAAGATTTGTTGTGCTGCTAGTTAGCGTGAGCTTGATTTGGTGGGGATACTTGGAAACTGCTTGGGTGAAATGGGAAGTGTGGCTAGAAGCAATCGGGCACACTCTGCTCCTGTCCTCCAGCTCAGTGCCTTCTCTGAACCGGTCTGCTGTGACAAGAAGCTCAGGGAGACCAACTGAAGGTGCTGCCTGCTGAGAGCAGAGATGGGTTGAGGGTTGAGCTGGGGTGAGGAGCAGTGCTGGCTGATGTCAGGAGCTGGAGCTGTGGGGACTCTTTGTTGATGCATCCATGCTTTGGAAATAACATTGCAATATTGCAATAAAATTGCAAGGCATGGAGAGGTGCTGGGAAAGCAAGGAGTATCCCATGTCTTGGGTGAAGGCAAATGTGCGTTTTTGCTGGAGCTTCAAGGAGCTGGGGTGGCACAGAAGCCAAGATACATCCTCTGAGACGCAGCTTTAAGTCAGGGGGTTATCTTGCTGAGATCTCACAGCTGTCTTACCTGAAAGGGCCCGAAGTCACAAGCTGAATGGGAAATAGGGGGCAAAGATAGAAAAGTGGGGTAGCAATGGCACAGGTTGGGGCAGTGCTGAGGGGCTCAGCCATGGGAACACACCTTGGCTCTGCACGCAGGGAGAGTTCTTCATTCCTTTCCTCTCATGTTGTCAAATTCATGCCCAGCCAGCTGACAAATCCATCTCTTCAGAGATCAATTACAGTGTCTGGCTGCAAAGCCTGGAAATCCAATTAACTCCCAAATATATTTTTTTTCTGTTTTAAAAAAATAAATAAATAAACAAAAGAGGGGAGAGAGAAAGACAAAGGGAGAAAAATACATTCAAGTGGGGGCATAAATCACCTTAGAAACATTCCAAACATTAAAATAAACAAGGACGGGTTTCAACTTCATTTGTCTTTTTGTGAAACTCTGGCACTGATTTATTTTGCTGCTCTCAGCCTCATTTTTGTCTTCGCTCCCTTTCAGAGTTGTCTTGCTGCCTCTGGAGCGGAGCTCTGGGGCTCTGTGCCTCCTGTGGCAGCGCCTTATCCACACCATGTTCCCTTCATGTGAGCTTTTAGGGTGTTGAATTATTTCTGTCTGGTAGGGCAATTGGATGGTTAGAATGGATGGTTAGAACGGATGGTTAAAATGGATGGTTAAAAGGGATGGTTAAAAAGGATGGTTAAAAGGGATGCTCAGTGCTGTCTGGATGGGGCCGGTAGTTTGGCTGAGGAGCTTGACCCACCTGGCAAGGAGGATATAGCCCTGCTTTTCAGTCACTGATTCCTGACTCTTTCACAGTCACCCAGAGATGTTCAAAGTGAACCCCTCCATCTCACCATTGTATCGTTGATCTTTTAGGGGACTGACTTCATCTGACCGCCTCTGTCATCCTCAGGAGGAAAGTTTCCTCTACACAATGGTGAAATGGTGCCCACGTGGAAACATGCTGACTGTGCATGCGCCTGGAGGTAAGCAGGGCCCAGGTAAGGACTGATGGATTTGTGACATTTCTGACTTCTGGAACTGGCCAACTGTCACGGCGTTAACTAGATCAATCTATGCCCGTGACAGGGGGCAATACGCCCCTGCCCCTCTTACCCCCCCCCCCCCCGGCCCCACACAAAATGGGAAGGAAGGAGGGGAAGAAAAACAACAGCGGCAACAATCTATGGAGGAAAACTTATTTTACTAACTATGATATTGGAAATGCAAAATAACACAATATAATAAGATCTAATTGAAATTGAGACTAATAAATCAAAAAAGATAGGAGAGAGAGAGTTCCCGAGACCAAGTCAAACCTGAAAAGTTTGGGATGGCCAGGAAACGCAACCTCCAAGAGCCCACTGCCAAGCAGTAAGTGAGTGTTCCCCCCCCACCCCCGGAAGGCTCAGATCCCATGACTTCCGTCGCGTACAGGGATAGGTACATGGAGCTGGAGTATTAACACGTTAGTTCCAGTGCACTACATGATGTGTTGATGTGGAATACTGAAAACCAAAAAACGTAAAACCATGACACTAACGAAGGACCAAGCAAGCGATCAATGATCTGACTTCTTATCGAAGCAAGGGAGCGGGAATGGTAGTGAAGGAGCAATGCCATGCACGCATGAGGTTGGTTAATCTCCCTTTGGACTTGATGGGACTGCTCTCAGCAGGCCTGATAGTTTGTCTTCAAAGGTTTTCTCGAATATTTGGGAGTGGCTGCAGCATTGCTTCTGTTGTTGGGAGCCTGGTGTCATGTGCATGGCTCATCAGGTGCAGAGATGGGGGTGGTGGATAACCCTACCTTCCTGCTTGGGATCACACATTAGTGAGGAGCACAGGCACTGTCAGCCCAGTGTTTTCACTTTGATCTTGATCACCGTCAGCTAATGGTGTCAGTAGGAGTAGTTAGAGAGAGAATAAACACCTTCTTGACTAAATAAGAGGCTCTTCTATCTTTCAAGTGCCCGTTATTTGGCTAATTTATCCCAAGTGAGGGTCATTTGTTAACCACCTCTTGAAGAGTTACTGATAGAGCTGAGGAAAGGGTGACAGTTCCTCTTCACTGCCAGCCCCAGAGGCACCTATCCACAGTGGTTGGTACCAGACACAGGTACCCATCATCTCTACAGTAGGTGCCAATACAGATTAGCATCCTTGGGATGCTGTTGCCCATCTGGAGTGGGAACAAGCTGTGAGGAATACCCTTGGACAGCCCGAACAGAACGAGGTCCTCGTGCTTTGGCAACTGTTTCTAAAGAGGGCTTTTGAATTCGGAGTGCTGTGCGGGAGGGAGAGAGTTGAAAATGGGGCAGAGTGAGCTAGTGAGCCTCAAGAGCTGGGCAATGAGAGCCAGTTCAGGTGGTGGTCAGCCCTGGATTCTGGGGCTGGAGAATCTGTCTCACTCAGGCAACGTAGATATGATCCTGCAGCATCTGTGCTGCTGTCTGCAGTCCCTGTCCCCCACCTTCAAGAAGCTTTATTTTTCATTCCAGATGAGAAAGAATAATCCTTGGGGGTGGCTGTGAAGAGGAATTGTCACCCTTCCTCCAGCTCTATCTTGAAGAGGCAGTTAAGAAATAACCTTCCTTTGGGATAAATTAGCTCTGAATCCCAATTCAATAGCTGCTCATTTTAAGATGTCCTTGTTACCTTGTGTGAGTGGCTGATCTTCCTTTGAATCCTGCTGTGTTTTCAGACCCCGTGATTGCTACGAGCAATCATGAGCTCCACGTTAACAGCTCATGCACTGATTGCACTGCGCAGTCCCAACACAACCCTTTGTGAAAAGTTTCTGAGAAGTTGAGCTTCGTGCTCTGCCATCAGAAAGCCACACGGTTCTCATTCCATCCCAAATTCAGGCAACTGACTTCAAACGGAGAGCGGGTTTGCAGGGGCTGGTGTGCAGACAAGATCCGTGCTTCGGACTCCGGCTTTAGAAAGAAAATATTTTAGACATCGTCAAGGAAACCTGGTGAAGGCACTGAGTTGGCCAACGGTGCCTGCGGGCAGCCTGGAGCAAAGGCTCTGAGATGTGCAAATCATAACGCAAATGGATTTATTTTTTTCTCCAGCCCGGCGTTGTTGCAGAGGAGGAGAGTGGCATAGGATGGCTCCAAAGAAAAGAGGGCTGCATCAGAAAGAAAACCTCCTGCCATGTCAGCTTGCCCAGACCTTTCTGTGAGACGGCCTTTCCCAGCTACGTTAAGGGCTGCTTCTTCTTGTGGACTGGAAGTATTGCCAAAGAGTGAGTGATCCTTATTAATATGCATCTCCAAAAACAACAGGCAGTTTTGCACAGATCCTCTAACACTTGTCTTTGGATTTTGAGACGTTTGAGAGCTATTTATTCCCTTTCACACCAATATCAGCCATAGTGCAAGATGTCTTGAGCTGATTAAAAATCTCTTTAATCAAATACTGGCAGGGGAAGCGTTCAAAACATTAGAAGAATGACTTTGACAGGCTGCCCCTGCACTGTGAGTGACTTCATCCAGAGGTTGGCCTGGCAGGCTGCCGTGTGATACAAAGCCTCCACTCACCTTGATTTCCAAAGCTGCCAGCAAACTGCAGTGATGATTCTGAGAGCCAGTCAGACACTGTAGCCTGTGTTCAGTTCTTTTCTGTGAGATACTGCCCCCCAAAAAACCTTTGTTACAGGCAAAATCCATCACTCCATTCATCAACCCTTACCTACGCTTCAAATTCCTATATCCCAAATCCATGGGAACGATTTTGAACATGAAAGTAGGCTGGAAATCATTGCTGTGCAGATTGTCCAGAGGCTTTCTTTCCCCTGTTCTGTGGCTGAACTGGACTTCAAAAGGATAAATAAAATCCATTCTGGAAGACCCCCTCCTGCGAGGAGCATCCTTCTTTGGAGAAAGGGTAAAAAGAAACCTCCTGATATTTTATTCAACTAGAATGAAGTGTTTTGATTTTGGGGAATTCAGCTAATTTTCTTACTCCTCAAAATAGGTCAGCTTTGAAATAGAAAATGTCACGCTGAAACAAAAAATGGAATAGATTTGTTTAGTTAAATGTAAGATTATATATACATACTTTTGGAATTTTAACAAGCTTATGAATGGAAAGAAAGCATCCAGGTTATTTCTTATTCAATTAGACTTGGATTTGGGACCAGTTTTCGCTCTCCATAAACTGCATTTCTATTTCATTTAGAAAATCCCCTTCCTCCACAAAAGCCCCTTCCCCTAGCCATTGCTGCAAATAAATAGCTATAATATAGCTGGAATTAATACAGTGACGCTGAATCAAGTAAGTACTGATTTATTTTTTTTCCCCAGTGCTCTCTGGGCACTCAGACATGCTCAATAGGAAGTATTGGCACTTGGGGCTACATGTAGAAAACCAGGGTGGAGGAAATCTTCTGCCAGCAGCCCTTTCATGTGGGTCTTCTCCAAGCTTTGTCTCTATTCCCTCATTCCTCTGCAGATGTCCTGAGACGCGTTTTACTTTCTTTATGACAAAAATCGTGCAAGATACTCATCTTCTTTTATTTATATATATATATTCTGTAGCATTTCTGTGTTCCTACACCTTCTCTCTTTGCCGCATCGCTTATGGATGTGTAAGTAGTAGGTTAGTTTCTATTCTCACTCTGGGGGGTTGGGTTCCAAACTGTTTATTGAGTAATAAAAAGAGAAAATTGCAGGTCGTCGCGCGGAGATAATGTGCTAATAATTTTATGACTGGACAAATGGTTGCAACAGCCCACAAATGGTGGTAGGCAGGAAACCTGGTGTCTATTGCTGACAGACCTACCCCCGAGGAGATAAAACCTCACTTTTGGTGATCAAAGTTGATGCAACAACTGTAATCTATTAAAAATTACTTTGGAGATGGGTAAGGCAATCATTATTCCTCTTGGAGGAGAAGTGGCAGATAAACTTTTTGGGAAGTGTTTAGAAGTGAGCCTTACATGGAATGAATGCAGCGGACCACCGTGGCTGCTTGCGCTCGGAGCCACGCGGCACGCAGCTGCAGGGCTGCAGGCTGGGGATGCTTGGAAAAACAGAGATAAAAGGGGGTTACTGCTATCAGGCAAACACAAATCATCCCCGAGATAACAAAGGGTTGAAGTTTCTTTCGACACCGACCGCGTGGCACTCAAGTGCATTAGCCTGGCTTTACTGCTGCAGAGCATGGAGCCGGAATGGCTGCTGCAAGGCGTACACCAGGATGTACCCTGTCCCATTCTGGGCTGATGTCCCCTGTCTGATTTCTCAAGGAGGGTGTCCCCTTCCTGGGGATGGGGCATTCGTCCTACCTGCACCAATTTCTTTCCACAGGTGCGGAGTTTGGTGGGGAAGGGTGAGCAGGGCCCTTGTGAGGTCTCTCTCTGCCCGTCTCCCAGCAGGCAGGAGGAGCTGTACCTCTTCCAAACCCGCAGCAGATCCAGCCCTCGAAGCAGGCAGGAAGCCATGTGATGGGGTGTAGCTGCACGCAGCTGCCAAGACCTCACATTTGTATGTTAGTGATGCAGATAGGATCTCATAAACCCGTCTCCATACTGCTTTACTGCTGATTTAACGATCAGAGGAAGAACTTGACTGTTTATTAAAACATTAGACAGTAAAGTTTAACAATAGACAGTAAAGGGTTTTGTTTTTCCATCCCTCTGATTGTTAAAGCAACAACACATAGGCCTGGAGAGGGGCCTGCTGCTAACCTCAGATTGATGGTACGGGGCCATGAAGCTCCTCCAGCAGGCAGGACGGAGCAGCTGGCATTCTGGTGAATCCCATATCTGAAGAAGGCAATCTGATGTAGGGGGTGGGTGCATGCCCCATCCCTGGAGGTGCTCGGGGCCAGGCTGGATGGGGGGCAGCCAGCCCATGGCAGGGGGTTGCCGTTGGGTGGGCTGTAAGGGTCCCTTTTAACCCAAGCATTCTGTGATTCTATGAGTCTAACTGTGAGAAGGGGCAATCCAATTGCTCTAGGGCAGGGGTCTCGTGGTAGGGCTCCTGTTGTTCAGTGGACCCACAAACACTGGCGAAGGGAGCAGATGGAAACAAACCTCGCAAAGCAACAGCATTATTCAGGACAGTGCCAACAAAAGCTGACTGCGAAGAAATGCCAAAGGATTGCAGCGTACAGGTGATGAAATGGCAGAGGAAATTCATTGTTGGTAACTGCACACGGAAAAAAATCATCAGCCTGCTGTACCTATACAGCAGCACCGTCTCAATGAGCTATTACCTCTCTGGAAGGAGGCTGTGGAGCTAAGGTAGGCTGTTTCTGGAAATGTCAGCAGTGATCACAAAGGCAGTGGTCATCCTAGGAGTTACAGAGAAAGAAATGGAGAGTAAAACAGGCTGCCGTCGTGCTGCTGGGTGCATCCACTGTGCATCCCCATCCCAGGTGCTGCCTGTGCTTCTGGTGGCCATGGGCCAAGGGAAGATGGAAAAGGAGTTACAGGGACTTCATAGCAGGACCTTGAGAACTTGAGCTGAAGTGGACAGATCTGAAAGGAGAAAATAAGAGGAGGAGGAGTTGGCTTGGAGGAGTTGAACGTGGAGCTGGACAAGCATCTGTTCTGCATCTGTGCTGATGCTGAAACCCCAGCCTTGACTCTGCTTGCCATTTGGTAATGCTGAACTGGAACAGCACCAGAAAACCCCATCCATGTTGGACCATCAGTAAGAGGTGGCACATCTGACCAAAACCACATTGCCATTTGCTTCCGTGACAGCACATCCTACCTTGTCCCCTGTCCTCATCCCGCTGACCCCCATTGCCAGCCTCCCTTGCCCAATTTCAGCAGCACCTTGAGAGGCCCCTTCAGCTGTGAGCCCCTCTCTTGGGAAGGAAAGTGGGGTTGGAGGGGGGGGTCAGAGCCCAGCTGTGGGCTGGGGCAGCCGGCGAGTGCTTTTCAAACGCTGACTGCTGTTGGTGTATTTCTGCTCGTGTGGATGCAGCTGGCAGCGTTTGTGTGCATGTGTTTATACACACACACACACACACTCACCTCCACACATGACCAAAATACATATATTTCCTCGCCCCACGTCTTTCTGCAAGCTGCAAAAATACAAAAGAATAAAATTAAGTCTCTTATCATTGCTAAGTCATCAGAAACTAATATTACATCTGCTGGGCAGGTTTTGTTGTTTTTTTTTCCCCCCCGAACCATCTCCACTTCGCAATCCTAATTCAATGATTCTTTCTGTAGCTCTTTACATTCTATTATTTATAAGAAACAATATTCAGCCCTCCCCTGACAGTATTTGCAGGGCTGCGGGAAGCAGTGCGGCAGAAAGGTGGTAGAACAATTTTGGTTATGTTTCCATAGCTACCTAGCTGCTAAATGTGGTTTATTCCATTTTAAAGTCAACCAACACACACCCGCATGCACACGCACAAGCCACCAGATGAAGTATATTCAAACTAATCCCTGGGCTGCCTATTACAGCCTAATGTCCTTGCGATTTGTGTATTTAAAGGGATACTTGCTGCAGAAATAAATGGCAGGGCAGCGCTCTCGCTGGCTAGAGCAGGATGATCAACATATTGTTTCTTTCTTGCTCTCCTCTCCGACGTGTGTGTTCCACTCGATCCCTGTAATATTATTACGGATATTTTTACTGAGGGCTGAGCGCTGAGGAAGTCGGAGGTAGGATGGTGTCCTCTCGTGGCAGTCAGCATCTCTGCAGCCTGATGGCAGCCGTGCCGAGACGGAGCCGAGCCTGGGCTCTCCTAGGCATGCATGGGTGTCTCAGGGACAAAACTCTTGGAACAGAGCTTCCCACCTCCCCTAGTGCACACAGAGACAAGGAGCCTCCTGCTTCTGCTCCACGTCAAGCTGGACACAGCTGCTTGCTCTTGCTTTTCCTGCATTAAAGAAGAACCCTTGGGAAAAGAGTGGTGGGTACCAGCCTTCCTTTTGTCTCATGGAAGTGTGCATCTCTAGAGAGCTACTGAGCTGCCATGGGTTGGTGGAGAACATCTCAGAGCTTGTGATTGTGAGTACCAGCACTGCTTGTGCCTGCTGGGAGGGTGGGAGGGGGGTGGGAGAAGGATGAGGAAGGGTAGGCTGAAGGCGGCCTTTGGCAATGCCGAGCCCATCATGGAGTGATGCCATGAGGAGTGGTGCAGAGAGGAGGCACTCCCAGTGCCCAGCACCCACTGCTCCACCTGCACACCATCGCAGCTCTGGCTTATTCTCAGCGAAGGGCTGCGAGGAGCACAGAGCTCACAGTGCTGCTCTCTTGCAGAGTGCGTTCTGACAGCTCAGCCTGACGTACCCTGTGGTGGGCAGTGGCCACTCCTGCACGAGCTGAGCAGCCTTCCCATTAACCAGGCCCCATTAACCAGGAGACATGATGCTCAGCATGGCTGGGGCTTAACCCTCTCATGCCTACACACTGCGCCTGTGTAGCTTGTGGGGTGTCTGTCCACCTGCCTTTGTGGGTTGTTCATCCATCCATCCTGGCCTGAGCTGGGTCCCTTTTGCTTCCCGAACTTGCTCCAGATTCAGGCAGCTATGTCAGCTTAGCTGTCCCCCACTCAATCCCGCTGCCACAGCCCTGCTGTCCCAGCTGTGGCTGCCTTTCCATGGCAGGAGGGTGCTGAGCTGTGGGGCTGGCTCATGATGGGCTGGTGAGTATGGCTTACACCTCAGCACCACACAGCTCAGTGGTGTGCCTGGCAAATCTGACCAAAATGCAAACCAGAACCCGTGTCAACCACCCTTGGCTGTCATGTTCCACCACTTTGTGAGATCCCACCATGGACCAAGAGATGCCATCAGTAACACACGTGTCCAGCATGCAATCAAGGCATGAACTCATGATGCTCATTGCTGACTTCCCTCAAAGTTTCTGCACATTTGTCATTGTTTCTTTCTCTGGGGCCTGGAGGGGCTTGTTTTGAATTGATTCCCAATGGCCACAGTGTTCTCCTGTACCGCCATTATGTGTGATTATAAGCAATAACAACAATCACTGTGTCACTGCTTCTGAGGCAGGCTTTGTCTCTCCACATTGGCACCCTTTCATCTCCAGCTCCCCAGCAAGCTGATGCTGGCAGGTCAGTGTGTTTGTTGGGTTGGTGGTGACAGGTAATAATCTGAAGCCTTCAGTGTCTCAAAGGATCGCTCTCCAGCAAGCAGCTAAAGCATTTTTTTCTGCCTTTTCTGCCCCTTCACCCAGCAGTGCTGGGCAGGGGACTCAAAGGACCTGACTGAGATGGATCCTCTTCCCATTGCCCTGGGCAATGGCAGAGTTTATACCAAAAAGTAGCAGCAACACGTCGGGCTGAGACATCCACCCAGCCCTCCCCTCCAGATTAAAGAGGGTTCCTTATTTTTTTGTTCATGGGTTCAGTGTTTTACAGCTAACATTCAAGTAGCAGCTTAAAGAATGAAACAGAAGGATGTGTTGGCACGTCAGGATATCCTTCCTCCTCCCGCCTGCCACGCTCTGCTTGGTGTTTACCCAAGGAAAAGTACCGCATTGTCCTATAAACTCTGAGCCTCCTCTGAGCGGTGCGTCCTATTCATGGCATTCCTTTTCTTCTTGTCCATACCAGCCCAGTACTGCTATTGCTATCACTTTCTCTTTTTATTTGTATGCGCTCAGCCACCAGCCCTTAATATTCTGTAACATGAGAGCACACCTTCCTGATCGCTTTCCTTCATTAAGAAAACTTCATTTCAGTGCTGACGGGGAAATGAGTTGGGTGAAAGAAAACAAACCACCCTAGCACGACCATAAGCTTTCTGGTTGGATTAAATATTAAAATTAATAATCCAGCACTGCATTCAGCCTTGTATTTATGTTAATATTTAATTCAATAAAAGCCCACATTTTAGAACACTTTCCCATTTGTTTAAAGCTACAGATGAAATTGTGGTCGCAGCATTATGTAGAACAATCCGCAGCTGACTGCTTTATGGTAATGAGGAGGAATGGCAGCTCTGGAGCCCTCCACCCGGGCAGGAGGGGAAGATCCAACAGCAAGAGGATGTGAGGCTGCTGGGGAATGCAGTTCATGCTCGGCTCTCAGGAGAGAGGCTGTGTGATGGGCAGTGGTGGTGGCAAAGCCCAGGGGCAGTGAGTGCTGTGTGTGTGACTTTGGGACCCGTATGCATGCCATGTTGCACAGGGCAGCACCCCTGCAGCAGCCCCAGGATTTGGGGAATCGCGGAATTGTTAAGGTTGGAAAAGAACTCTAGGTCAAGTCCAGCTGTCAGCCCATCACCATCACGCCCGCTAAATCATGCCCCTAAGTGCCACATGTTGTTTCTTGAGCACGTTCACACATTTCTTGAGCACCTCTGCTGCTAAAGACAGAAAACCAACAACCTTTTGATTAATTTTAAACTTCCTGACTGTTAATTTGATGAGGCAACATGGCAGAGAACACCAGGAGGCTCCAGTTTGTTTCATAGAATCACAGAATGGCCTGGGTTGAAAAGGACCACAACGCTCATCCAGTTCCAACCCCCTGCTGTGTGCAGGTCGCCAACCAGCAGCCCAGGCTGCCCAGAGCCACATCCAGCCTGGCCCTGAATGCCTGCAGGGATGGGGCATCCACAGCCTCCTTGGGCAGCCTGTGAGCAGTGCCTCACCACCCTCTGGGTGAAAACACCCTCTGTGTTTCTTCCCTGCCATCACCTCCCCAACAAGTCCTTGTCCTTGGAATTGCTGACATCGTTGTGTAGTCCAGTCCTGGGCTGGAGATACATCTTGGCTTTCAGGACTGATCTGGACAAGGGCAGGGCAAGGTAAGAGCCAGCATCACACAAGGGTGAGGTTGGACCCATGCTGTGTTCTCCTCCCATGGCCATGGGACACCCTGGGTTGGTTCAGCCTCACACCAGGCGAGATGCTGCGAATGCTGAGCTTTGTGAGAACCATCCCATTCTCTTCTTCAGTGCTAACACCTGGTTGGGGTTAGCCCGAAGGATCATCCATTGAAGGGCTCATGCTGCATGCAGAAAAGCAGCTGGGAAGGACTTTGAGGTTATGCTTGGTTGGTCTCATTTTCCAAGGGACCTGTGAGCAGAGCCCCTGGCAGAGGCTGATGATTGGGTTTTGCCAATGGGGAGATATTACCAAAAAATAAAAAGAAAGAAAAAAACGCTTTCCCAGGATAGCTGCAATTGAAATGCAGAATAACTATATTGCCTGACAGCACGTGTAGAAAGAACGTGGAGAACGTAGCAGTGATCAGTAAAAATTAAATGCTTTGCAGGTGGAGAACACCTGAGTTTTCTGCAGTTCAGATATGTACTCAGACTTCCTTGAATCTTTTGGGGCCTAATTAAATTCAAGGGGATTTAAGCAAAATCTGCATGGAAGATAATACTTTTCTTTCTATTAAGGAACTGCTTAATAAAACAGATTATGTGTAAAATAGAAATATGGGCCCTGCAACAGGAAAGTGAAAAGACACTAATGAGCAGTGTCTGAGTGTTAATGAATTGTATTAGCATGCCATTACCTGCAAATATTATAAATAAAGCGACTGGCTTTGCATTCCCTTCTCTCTCAAGAACTATATGTGATCTCTAGAAGTGGCTTGATGGGTTTCTGGGAGCTGTGTTCAGCCTTTGAGCCTTCAGTGGAGGTGAGGATGAGAACGTTGACTTTTCATTTCTCTACATTATGCATTCCTTTGGGCGTTCTGAAGCCAGCAGGGGAGAGAAGGTGGAGGATCCTGTGTTTTATTTGGGCTTAGCCCATTGGCCACACTGGGAAGGACACAGAGCGCTGTGGAATGGTGAGATGGGATGGGCTTGTGCCAAACCCACCCCTGTGCTCTCCCCACTGCAGCGATGGACGCATCCAGTGATATTCTGGGTAGAGAAGCTGAGAGGAGATGCTACTAATCATTGGGAGGGATGTCATGAAGAAATGTTGTATTTAAACATACGGACAGGGATACCTCACCCCTCGCCAGCCATGTAAGGGTTAGGTGTGTGCTCATTTTGCTGTTCTCTGCAGTCCATGCAGAAGCAAGTTTCTGGCAGAAGTCTTGGCCCAAAGGGGTGTCCATGGCAGATGGATTCAGCTATTTTCTGGAGGGTTCTCCTCCTGTTGGTAACAGAGAGAGTGCAGGCAAGTTTGAGACCCAGTACACGACTTTCGGACAGAGCTGTTAGCAGAGACAAGTCCTCTTCCCTCCTGGAAGAGGTGCAAATAACTGTAATTCTGCAAAGTTCCGTGTGGCTTAGTGCTCATTTCTTGAACAGCCTGAGCTGTAAGGGATAGCTGATGTGTGTGAGGAAGGTGGGTCGTGGCTGTAAAGTGGAGCGAAGGAGCTGCTGCTTTCTGGCTGCAATTCAGATCTCCTGTTTTGACTTCAGATCCAACATCCAGACCTCCTGCTCTCCAGGAGCTGTTCCACCGGGTGCTGCAGACCCAGGTGAGTTAGGGGCCATCTTCCCATTGTCCAAAGAAGAGTCGTGGTCTTAATACTGCTGGCTCTTTGGCTCTTGCACCCCCAGGTAACCCCAAGGTAGATGGATTGGTCTGCTGGGCTGGGACAGAAGCACCACCACCCTGGGAGGTGCAGCTCCTTTCGTGGTGAGGAGAGGCTCTCAGTTGGCTCTCTTGCTCTGTTTTGCATTTCTTTGTGAACACATGGGGAGAAAAAAAAGAGCGGCTGACAATATTCTGCCTTCTTTTACTGCTGGAAGCAAGGATGAACAGATTTGCTTTACCAGACACGGCTCTGCAGGCTGCTGGCAGGTTGTCCGTGGACCACAGCTTGTGGTGGCAGTCCTGGGGAGTGTGGGGGCTGGAGCTGTGTGTGCTCTGGGGGAGGCTGGTGCTCCCCTCTTCCTACCCATACATCTCTGGGCAGTTCCCTTTGCAGTCAGAACCCCCTCCTGCTTCCTGAGGGCAGAGCACAGCATCCCGTGAGGAGCTGCAAGAGGAGGATGCTCAGGTGCTTGCACCCTGGAGCTCACCCAGCTTAGCCTGCCCTGTTGTCTGCATGGTTCAGTCAGGGCTCCCGAGCTGCCAGTGCCTTTTCCTGTGCCAGGACACGCAGATACCTGCATATGGACACCACTGTCTGCTCTGGCAAGAGACTGCCTGTCCCCAGGTGAGGGTCCTTGCAGCACAATGTGGGGACAGCATCCTAAAACCCCCATAGAATTCTAAAAAAACACCCATAAACTCCTAAAAAACCCTAGGATTTGGAGCAAGTAGCATCCTCCCTCCTGCAGTGATGTAACAGAATTGTAAATGTCCAACCCCACAAGGACTTTGCTACACATCCAGCAGCTCTGCACTTCCTTTTTTTTTCCACCTTAGGGGTTTTGACTGCACAGTGAGGCCAGTAATGAACTGTTACTCTGGAAAATAAGGCTTTCATTAGGTTAGGATTCTTCCAGGGTATTCGTGTCCCTTTATAATGAACCGTGATGAGCGTGACGTGGAGCGGTTCGTCTTGCTGCTCATCAGCACCATGATCCTTCACCCCCACCAAGCACCATGCCTGGATCACAGGCAGAAGTCCGGGGCTCAGTGAAGGTTTCCAGCTCATGAGGAAGCTTTTTGGTGGTTCCCATCCATGCTCAGGTCGTAAGTAGCCCTGCCTTCTTGTTACCTACGTCTAACAAACAAATGTTGATTATTTCTTCTTTATGTGTTCATTACTCAAAACTAGCAGGTACTGAAATTGCACCACGCTTCTCTTCTGAAATGAAAACATTAATAACTGCTTTGACTCAGCACAGAGAGATCATTTGTTTTACAAGCACACAGAAAATTCAGGCCGGTTGGGACTAAAGCCCAACGTTTCTTTGCAGGCAGTGGCTTCAAGGTAGATTTTACCATGCAAGAGAATTTGCTTTAGGCACCTGCAGACCTGGCTGGGCTGGGTGCCCACTGCCATCAGCTATGGGATAGCAGAGAGTAGCAGTGCCAGCTGCAGGGCATGTCCCTCCTCTCCTCCCTGCCCTCTGTGAATGCAGACTTCCCCTTTCAGAGCCTTTGGAGGTCTGATGGCTGGAAGGGTGTCTGAAGGCTGGGATTTGCCTTGTCCAAAGCATGGGCACGGGGTCTGGATGCTCCTCCAGTCCTGTTTAAGGGTCTAATAGGGCAGATCAGATCCCACTCTGTGCCTTCCAAGGGGATGGGTGCATCCCAGGACCACTGGGTTAGGCAAGAGAAGACACCTCAGCTCACATACGTTCCAGACATCCTTGCTTG
The DNA here is from genome assembly GCA_035772895.1 of Perdix hodgsoniae. Taxonomy (NCBI): domain Eukaryota; kingdom Metazoa; phylum Chordata; class Aves; order Galliformes; family Phasianidae; genus Perdix; species Perdix hodgsoniae. Next base: position 3,219,603 of record JAPSGF010000065.1, read on the forward strand.
CATGGACACATGGTTTGAGGTTAATGCACAATTTGAGGTTAGCAAATAAAGCAGGCATGCTGCCTTTCAATATGATGAGAAGGAGGAGCCCCCGTAGCTCTGTGCAGAGGATAATAAGATGCTGCGGTGTCTCTTTGATGCAGCCCCCCCTGCCCAGCATCTCCAGATTAGCATAAGCAGGCAAGCCAAGAAATGGGAAGCAAGAGCGAGGCCGACCTCTTCCCGCCAGGACCATTCATGCTTTGCGTTTTGCAAATGGAGAGCACTCATCGGTTCAGGGCTTCCAATTAGAGTTGGATAAATGAGAAACTTCCCAGCTCTCTGACCAAAAAAATGCAGCTAAGGAGTGGTTTGGATCCATGCAGAGTACTTTGATTTTTATTTTATTTTTTTCCCCTGCCAAAATAAACCCTTCTCCTCCCACCCCGATTAATTTTAGATCAAATGAAATGTTTTATTCCATTTCAGCCTGAAATATCACTTCGGTACATTATCTAGGAGAATATTCTTTTTTTATAAAGTAGCAGAACAAAAAAGAAAAAAAAAAGAAGTACAACTTGTAGGAAAGTTTTCCCCTCCCTAAATGTGACATTTGTTATCTGGAGGCCCTCAGGGCATGACCAAACCCCAGGGCACAGGTTGTCCAAAATCACCTTGCTTCCCCAAGTGCTCCCTCCTGCATCCCTACTCGTTACTCTTCCATCAACTATTTAAAAGCCAACTCAAGGTGCCTCATTGCTCTCTATCTCCCTGTATCTCGGAAGAAAAAAAAAAAAAGAAAAAAAAATAGGAGAAGATATCTGTGGTTAGTGGTGCTCCTGCCTGGAGGAATGGGTCTGGGACAGAGGAGGAAGGGGAGCACCGGGGCCCAAGCGATAATCTGGTTTTCCTGGAATCTGAGTCCGCGTTTTCATGTGGCTACAGCTCACATCACAGGCGGGTCTGGAGGAAGAACTCTAAAGGGATTAGTAAAGATTTATTTTTCTTTTTCTGGAGCGAGATGAAAAGGGGGGAGGCGGGGGGAGAGACGAGCAAGGAGTCCTACAGAAAGAAACTCATTATTTTTTATCTTTTCCAATGACCTTGTTTGTTTTATTCTGACTTGAAAGCGGTTTCTTTCTTGTGAAATTTGGGAGATATCTGGAGATTGAGGCCAATGAGAAAGGGAAATATGTGCTGAGCAAAGAGAAGCAGCACAGAAGATAAAGAGAATAAATGTGAATGGATCAGGAAGGATTTCTCCAAGGAGAAACACCCGTTGGGGCTGGACTAAGACCAAGTACCATGTCTGAGGAGACCTGTTGATGCTGGGGGGGAGGATGGCTGCTGTTGTCTGGATGGGGCATGAATGAGAACTTGGGATTGCACACATATGCATGCATATAAGAATGATCTGGGCAAGGATGTGGCTTCCGTGCAGAGAGTGCAAATGGCTGTGATGCGTTATGGGTATGCAGTGCTCCTCAGCCTGGGGCTGTTTTTTCTATAGTCCATCTCTGTCCACGACCATTGCTGTCCTTTGGGGGTGAGGAGAGCTCCCCAGACCCACTGCCAGGTGCACCATGACCCTTATGACCCTCATGCTGCCTGCAGCCCACATAGCCCCCAGTCCTGGTCCACCTCTGCCACCAGCTCTGCAACTGGCCTTATTCCTTGAGTAGCAGAGACACAAAAACATGTTCTTCCACGCAACCACATTAACAGCCTCTTGGCACTGAACTGGTAATGTTTAACCTTTAAGGTTGTTTCTTCATGAAAAAACAAAAAACCGAAAAGCAGGCCTTCCCAGGGGGCATGGACAGCCACTGACCTGGAGAGAAGTTCCTCTTGCCAACACATGGCATGGCTAATTTTAGATAAAGCCAAACCCAGTTGGTAGCTTTGGTTGACCTCCTCATGGTTACTCATAAATCCTTATGAAAATGCTTAAACTGCTCGATTTGCATAGCTATAAGCTCTCATAAATAATTCCAGGTACTAGTATTTAATTACCTGACCTATATTGTGGCAGCATTTTTGCCTCATTTATGGAAATTGTAGATGTGCTGAATGGAAACCAGGGCATTACGTGGACATTGAGTTGCTGTATAAAGAAAGGGATGGGGACCCAGCTCAGATGCTTACCTGCAGCTTCTTATCAGTACTAGCACTAATTGAGTTCAGCTTAACTGAAACCCATGGCTGCTACTGAGAGTTGCATTATAACCATCAATTCAGAGAAGACCATTTAGGAACAGGACTGCTTTTCCCAGTAATGTTGAGGTATGTGGTACATGCTGGAGATACTTTCTGCTCTGCGCTGCAAACTGGGGGATCCTGTTGCCTATAAATAACATGCTTGCAAGGGCACTAACCCTAACAGAGGGTAAATCTCAGAATGGCTGAGGTTGGAGGCAGTGAGTACAGGAGTGATAGGACAAGAGGTGATGGCTTTGAGTTGTGCCAGGGTAGGAACAGGCTGGATATTAGGGAGAATTTATTCTCAGAAAGAGCAGCGAGGCACTGCACAGCTGCACAGGGAGGTGGGGAATCACCATCCCTGGAGGTGCTCAGAGCTGTGGGGATGCGGCACTGAGGGACATGGGCAGTGGGCACGGTGGGGTGGGTTGGAGTTGGACTTGGGGATCTGAGGGGTCGTTTCTAAGCTTAATGATTCTATGAGGTCGTTGGATCATTGTAGAGCCTGTGCTCCAGATGCTGATCAGTGATGGTCAACCTCCTGTTTCTGGGAGAGGGAGTGAATAATCTCAACCCCTGGGCTGCCAGCAGGGAGGTGTTTTGGAACAAATATAAGCCTCATGCAGAAGAAAATGATTTTTGGTTTTTTTTCTACGCAGGGGGAAAATCTCCCTGCCAGCATCCAACTTCCCCAGCCCTGCCTGTCTGCAGTGCGGAGCAGTGAGGGCATTATAAATAATTTATTTTCTGGGCAGGGGGAGGAGGGGAAGAAGAGAGAGTGAGCTTTTAATTAAAATGATATCTTACAGATCAAATAAATATGAATAAGATGCCAGGAACAACTGTACAAATCCCAAACATTCTCTTGTGTTTTAATTATTTGTGTTGATAAAACAAGAGCGAAGGCGTTTTGCTCTGTGTGGAGAGCGAGGAGGCAAAAGGTTATGCCGGCGTTTTTTATGTTCTTTTCGAGGAACAAATGTTTCAGAAGCACAGATCTGACAAACTATAATTCATATCAGGAATTAAATTGGAATTTAGAGAACAATTGTTAATATTTCAAAGTAATTGTTTAAGAAATTATCATTTTCGTATCTGCCTCAAAAATAATTACCCACCACTAATTTTTCTTTTTCAAAGGCTGCTATTTGTTGGAATAGAGGCAAGATGGGGATTTTTGCTGTGGGCTATTTATGTAGTTCAAATGAGGAGATAAATAGGAAGGGACTTTTATGCTCGTAGGCAAATGAGCCTGACTAATGCACGGCTTCAAGCTTAAAAGTGGGCTCTGCGCTTATTTGAAAATCCGGGCAAGTTCTTATGGATGGGATTTGCAAGTCACAGCAGGCAAGTGGAGAATCAACCCCTGTGCATGTTAATTAGGGATGGGGCCCTGGAGGAACCCCTGCCACGTGGAGAAAGCCTGCACAGGCGCAGGGTACCCACACTGAGGGTCTTCCTCTGCGCATGAGGACCCCAATAGCACAGCCCCACCTCATCTTTCTCTGTTCCGTGTCCATGGGAATAAGGTAGAATGTTCATGGGTTATGTGTGTGCTTTTACTGCTGGTTTTACAAACAGCCAGTGCAGCCTCCCCGTCAATGGAGACGGGACTGTGATCTATAAATACACTGCAGTCACTGCAGAGTATAAATGAGGGATACAGTTTTCACTCTCAAAAGAATCATAGAATCACAAAGCTTGGAAAAGACCTCCAAGGTCACCCAGTCCAACTGCCCAACCTACCACCAATGTTGCCCACGAAATCATGCTCTTTTGTACCACATCTAAAGGTTTCTTGAACACCTCCAAGGATGGTGACTCCACCTCCACGAGCAGCCCATTCCACTGCCTGACTACTCTTTCAGAGAAGAAGTTTTTCTTAATACCCAATCTGAACATCCCCTGGCACAACTTGAGGCCATTCCCTCTCGTCCTATTGCTAGTTATACAGGAGAAGAGGCTGACCCCCACCTCACCGCAACCTCCTTTCAAGGACTTGTAGAGAGCAATAAGGTCCCCCCTGAGTTTCCTCTTCTCCAGATGGAGCAATCCCAGTTCTCTCAGCTGCTCCCTGTAAGACTTGTGCTCTGGTCCCCTCATTGGTTTCATTGCCATTCTCTGGACACACTTCAGGGCCTCAGTGTCTTTCTTGTAGTGAGGGGGCCAAAATGAACGCAGTAGTCAAGATACAGCCTCACCAGTGTCAAGTAGAGTGCTGAAAGAAGAACTGTTGTGTGTTTATCACAACCCTACCATGCAACCCCACTGCACAACCCTACTGTGCAACTCTACAACCCTACTGAACAATCCTACCCTACAACATTACTGAACAACCTTACCATAGCACCACACTGCTTTTGCAGCAGACTGCTGTGAGGGGGGAATCATTAGTTCTGCTCTGTCAGCACACTGATGATCTGAGTACCTGTGGGCTCCTGGAATGGAGGATGGATACATGAGCATCTAGACATGGGGAAAAAATTGGGTAGCAGGGATCTTCAGCATCATGTTCTGCATCCATCACCTCGGGTTGGGGTCATCTATACCACTGCTCCCACAGCCTGCCCCTACGCTCTCCTGTGCTGCAGTGCTGTGTCCCTCTCTGCCCTTCAAACATTGCTTTCTTCAAAGGAAGAAGACAAACTGTGCTGGTGACAGCACCAGGAAGGGTTCAGCAAATGACAGTTTCAAGGAATTGCTGTAAACTTCTCTGATCAGAGATTGCATTAAAGAGGGAACTGCTTCCATGAAAACATGTTCAAAAGGAAGACCATTTTTCTGTTTTCTTTTTTTTTCTTTTTTTCTTTCTTTTTTTTTTTTTCCTGCCAAATGATTAATCCATCTTTGTTAACGCATCCTCAAATATGTTTTGAAACATCTCGCTTACTGACGCACACTTTTTTTTACCAGCTACTCTTTCTCTCCCCAACTCTGATGTTGATGCTAATTTTCAAAATGCAGAAGGAGAAGCAGTATTTTGCATCAAGCCTTCTGGGAAAAGCTATTTCTCCCCACAGAAGCCGTTTTTCTCATGAGCTTTTTAAACCACCCCAATGCCTAGACACCTTCTGGCTTCCCCAGGAGCTGTCTGCTCCAGATGTCCTCTAGGGCTTACGTGTCCTTCCAGGTTGGTCCCTATGAAGGACCCACAAAACTGTCCTGCAATTTCCTGCATGAAGATCCAATAGTGTTTGGGTTGTTCATGCATTTTCTACCCACTTCATGCAATACCTCCCCCTTCCCTTAGATCTCAAGGACTTCACAGTCTCCTGAAGATGCTGGTCTGGAGGCTAACGAGGAATACACTCAACCTTTACAGACACTGTGATTAAAGATTACTGGAGAATGTAGGAGAAGAAAAAAAAAACAACACTCCTTTTGGTTTCATCCTCCCAGCTTGTTGCAAGCGTCCCAATTACCAAGCAGATCACAGGGGCTCTGCTGGAAGACATTGGTATCCACAAATTAGCAGGCTGCGGTGGGAGCAGTAATTAAGGAGGCTTTGTGTTTGCACGGGTTTGGGGCTGTCACTGCTGTTTGTGTGCTGCCTGGATCCAGGGTCCCCTCGCACAACCAGGCTCTGAGAGCCTGCTGTGTGATGTGGCAGTTTGCGTCGGTTCTGCCATGCTTTTAAAATAATTGCTGTGTTTTAGGAATTAATTGTAGTGATTGCAGGCGAAGGACAAAACGCAGCCAAGTGGTAGTGGCTCGTGGGGACATGGGTAAAGCACCACTGCCTGGGGGCAGGAAGCATTGTAGGAAATAGGAAAACATCCTTTTCCCCCATGTCTTCAGGGAGAAAAGGGAGGACACAGGCAGCAAGTCACCTGCTGGATGGGGCAGTTGGAAAGATGTGGCAAACCACAGGCACCATCTGCTACTGGAGCAGAGCTGCTTGGGTATGTGCTCTGCTTTCAGAGGATCAGGGCATGGGATTTGCAGTACCACCTTTGGGAAGTCGATCTGTAGCACAGATCTGTTTGCAGCAGATACCTCTGCCAGGAAGTTTCCCCCTGTTATGAAGCCAATATTATCCTATTCTTAATTTAAACCTACATTACTTGTTATGCAATTGTGTAGAGGCATTAAAAAAAATCTCCTTTTCATGTTGTTTATCATCTCTAAATATCAGAGCTAACAGCCTGAGTTTCCTCTGCTCTTTATAGAGCGCCTCATAAATCACTGCTGACTGCTGGGATCACTTTGGCCTCTCTTCCCCATCGTCCTGTCTGCAGAAATGGGTTGCATGTTTCCACGTGGATTGGGTCTGAATTGTCTGTCTGAACCCAGAGATTAAAGAAACAGCAACCTCTTTCTCCCCTATAACTCATTTGTTGCAGAAAGGCTAAAAATGGCATCACCTAATACATTGCAATAATCTTCCCTTCCCTTCCCTTCCCTTCCCTTCCCTTCCCTTCCCTTCCCTTCCCTTCCCTTCCCTTCCCTTCCCTTCCCTTCCCTTCCCATCCCTTCCCCACACTTCCCTTCCC